>VICI01000977.1:0-27335 GCA_019593645.1 Akabosia matsudoensis | reverse complement strand
AATATATATGAAAACTACGCGCTACTTGTACAGAACCGGTTACCATTCATTTTTACCTGCATAAGTTTTCTGGAAATTGCTATGGGATATTGACTACAAAAATTAGCGTTAGCCTAAACCCTTAAATAGTCAGCTATTTTCGTGTAATTTTTATAACTGATCAGATGAGCAATGAGGAGAGCTTTTGAAAACTCCTGCAGTAAGCTGAGTCTGGCAAGCCGAAAGCTGGAGCACGTCGTCTGTATGAAGACAACAAAGAACTACGATTTTGAACATTGATTTGTGGGAATACGCCCATGAGAAGTAAACATTAAAAATGAAGAGTGGAATTTGGTATTTTGTAAACTTGATTTAATATTTGCACATTTTTTTCAAAACACTGGACAAATACATCCTACCTTGACACTTGGTCATAGTCATGACAGAAACTCCTGCAAAGTTTTTTTACTAATTTACACGTACGCAACGCATACAAACATATATAACACATACTTCGACACGTCGGCAATTAGTTTTTCAATGGTCCACTGTAAAGCATAAAAATCATGCATGCAAAAAGATTTGGAAGTGAAGCTGAAAATTGAATTTAATGAGAGCCTTCCTCCTTCCCCTCCTCCAGCCGTCGTTTCAACACGACTTCGATACCATTTGGAACATCGTAACTATCACAGTTTTCTCTTGCGGCTTTAACTTTCTGCTCTTCAATTCTGGACCATTCTTCTTCCGAGTGAATTGCGTTTAGCTCATCAACATAACAGTTGACTACCCACAGCCCATACAAATGAGCAATCATGGAAAGAATAAAGGGAATTTGTGAAAACAAAGGTCTCCCTCCAATCAAATACATTAGAAGAATAATCGCTTTCAAAACGAAAATGGCGCATCGAATATAAAACCAAATCAAACAAATTCCAGGGCTTTTCTGTAATCAAAGAAAGAGGTTGGGTCAAAACCATATCAAAAACTACAAGGTGTTTTATGATTGCTTCCCTACCTTGTAAATGCCGACCATAAGTAAAACAAATACTGCCAAGTTCACGCTTGTGTAGAAGGCCACCAATGTCAAATTAATGATTTTGTGATTTGTCGCAAATTCTGTGAATAAAGAAAGATATTGTAACATCGACATATTGCATATTCACGATTGTCCGGCCGCTATAGCCACGCAAAATGTGCTATGTTGGATGAGAGCTACATGCAGGCATACATGTGCTAGTGTAGTGCTAGCTAATAGCTTTAGGACATTTCCACGTGAATGCCCTATAAGTTGTATAAGTGAGAGGCTTTCTCCATTCCTTCATTGACTGATGACTACTTCCTTCATGCCAGATTAATATCTGAATATCGATTACTCACCGGCTCGGTCTGTTGTAGGCGACGGTGAAGGCGTCAGCGGAGATGTGGAGTTGTTTCCATTTGCAGCAATGTTTTCAAAAGGGTCCAACGATATTAAACCAAACCTTGACAGCATCAAGACAAACCAGATCAGCCCGAACAGTCCAAAAACCTACATGTAGTACTCAAAACTTAGCTTGTGCGCATTGGCAAGTGCTCCGAAATAAAATATCTTAATCCGCTTACCATATCAAAGAATGCGACAATTTTGGCTGTCAATGTCAGCGAAAGATTGTGACATGTTGGATGATACTTGGATGACTGCATTTTCCCAGATAACTTTTTGATGTTGTAACTGAAAACGTTTCTTTGCTCTGTTCACATAAAGAAATTGTTAAGCTATTTGAGCTACAAGAGGTGAGAGGGATTAGAGGTGTGTCACCTTACAAGTTAGGTTGCTCTCAATTGAATGGTCTACCTTGAGAAACATTTAGCTCAACAATTGCCTTAGACTTAGTCGGCCACTGGCGACATATTTTGGTTTGGAACGGAAAATGCTAATTGCTCTGGATGAGTTTGACGCATGATAAGAGTGCTAATCACCTAAAGGCTAAAATCCACAAATGAAGGTACACCCCATGAATCATGCATAAGATGCTAAAGCGTTAGCAATTTAGTAAATCTTTCGTTTGCAACGCGCTCTATCAATGCCAAGTAGGAAGAGGTTCTCACTTTATCATGAATTTTAATCACCTTTTGTGTCATATTTTATGAACATTATGCATTGTAATTTATCTTAACTATACAAACGCATTACACATTATTGCGTACGTATTTACACCATAAAGTCACAGAGTTTCTTCGCATATTGATCAGTTATCAGTAGTAAAGTTGTATCGGCTTTGCCAGCTCTGATTGACAAGTTTGTATTGCTGTCAATTATCGCCGTGGGCTGTAGTCATCATTACTTTAATCAAATCATAGTATGTCTCAGCTAATACAGGAAAATGTTCCTTCTATCTACCCGGTCGGTATAAACATTTAAGTGATTTCGGCAATAAGATTGTGGAATTTGAAAATTATAAGTTGAACTGGAAAGAACTAAAATCGGTCGGGTCTAATTGTGATGCATTCAGGCAAAAAGTAAAAGTACAAACAACTTAAGGAGCAAATATTCAATTGTAAACGCATATGAATTCATCGAGAAATTAGTATAAGTACGTTATTGAAAGTGTACACCTCACAAATTAGTGAGTTTGCGTAAAAATTGTGGCGATATTTACTTCGTACATTATCTATGCATCTAAAACCAGAAAAAATTATGGTTTTTCTTACAATTTACATGTTTTATGTATTGAATTTCAATATCTCATCCGCATATTATGTTGTTTTCATTATGTAACTAAAGTTTATGTCTTTTGTTGTTGGCTTTTGATTTTGTTTTGAACCAACCTACAAAGCACAAAAATAGAGATGAGTCTACTTCTACCTCGAAATTGAATTTTTCATATTACGACTTCCAATTTTACCCATACTAATGTGTAAATAGAACCAGCAGTATTGATTTAGATTTTTGCAATAAATGTCATTATCATTTCGATTTTCAAATTCATAGGTTTGGAGAGTCATTCAATCATCTAATCTATTCAACGGAATCCTTCTGTAGGCAATTTATACTATTAAAAAATTAAGTTTACAAAATTTCTCCGCATCAAGAAGCAATTGCTCAATTCTCCATTCATTATAGCACTTGATCGATAAATGTATATTTTGCTGGAGGAAAATCGATACAAGCCAATTAACTGGCTCAATCGGAAGGTTACCAATAATGGTTGAAAACCTGCCAACTTATACTTGACCAAACATTTCAGGTTTTAATTTAAAAAGATAGAACCCTTTGATGGAACCGACAAAGGAAACATCATGATCATGATGAACAATCTCTCCTGGTTTTCGAAGGTTTACTGGTGATGACAAAATTCAAAACAAGACCCTAAAAAGCTAATAGAACAACAAGGGTATGCTATTGAAATTAAATACGCCATCTAATATGCGAAATATCTAACACATAGGCATGAAATAGGTCACGCCAGTCATTTAAGCCCTCGGCATAAGTTTTGTTACGGTAAAGTGCATGTACATTGTTACTAGAAGGAAAATGCATCGAAACATTCGTCGTACAAAATCGATATAATATACATGTTCAATGCTGTATGGAAGAGTAAAAAACGCATGCAATTAACTTTCTATCCCATTTATCCTAGTACGGGTAGTGATGTACCAGTCAAGGAGCGAAATCATTATAACAATTGTTAAAACACATTGTCATGCTCGAATCATCCATTTCATTATAACTGCCAGCCGTATAGCACTGAGAATATAACTATATAACAATACTTTAACTATTAAGCTGCATTGCAATTAATTATCTCTGTTACCTCAACCTCGTTATCAGTTGTAGAACTTCAAATGGCGTCCACAACCTCGTGGAATCTTACGTTTGTGTGGATGGTCGAAATAAATTATGCGGAAAGTTGGTTAGTGTTGGTTGCCTCAATGCTATCAGAATATATTTTAATGGACCTAAATGATGAGTGCATGAAAAATGTACATGTTGTGCCAAAATGCTATTGCTCCTCAAGTAATATTTCGAATTAATATAACATATATATATTCGTAAGAGTAAGAATACACAATAGGACAAAAATGATAACCTGTCAGACTCTTCGACAAACATAAGTACTCCCCTCGACCATGCCGATACTAGGATGCGAAGAAAAGTCTACTATATATACACCAAAAAACTTCTCAAAAACGGGAGACAACTCTAATTGCATAACAAGGACAAGGGACAATGTAGTGACAGGATGACAGGTGGAGTGCAAATATGTACATGTAAAATGAGAATATTTTGGTCGGTTTTAACAAAACATGTTCACGTAAATGTGAGTGTCCTGTTTTCTTTCCCCTTGAATAAGAGGAATCCAGTTTTCGTCACGTTAAATTATTGTCTCATATGAAAATGCACAGGAAAATAATAGCAGCTATTTTAGATGCTTCAATACTCGAAAGCTGGGAACAACGGGCAGTAAAAGTAATGATGCGGTAAAGAACCAATAGTGTTTTTTCAATTCAACTTTGAATACAATATTGAGATATTAAAGCATCTTATCCAACACCTTCTGTTTGTTAAGACGAAATGATGATAACATTGTTGAGGACCGTATGTATGTATTATGGCTTATCATTTCATGTTCCGTTTTATTGCTTTATGTTGGCCAAGGCTGCTGCTTTTCTCTCTCAACACCGTACGTTTTGTCTCCACACTGAACATGAACAAGCACTAAATTAGATGTTCGCAATTCGCTGATAACAATAACTGAAACGTTTTTGGTGCTTTTACGATCTAATATATATGGTCAATTGTGATACTTGATAGTGGACGTTCAAAAGCGTTCATTTTATTGGGCTGTGTAATACAAAACTAGTAAAAGTGCTCACCCTTCTGGACAGACTCGGCCAAACTGGTCATTTTAACAGGAAGGATGAACGCAAATGTGGGACTCGCAAGTTAACATGCAATACCAGTTCATAAAAATGGCTTGTCTCCTTTGTCTATTATTATGCGAATATTGACCGGGAGAAAGTTTAGGAAAAAAAGGAAGCACGAGGATACAGGGAAAGCTTGCTTGTTATACTACCTCGTTGCTTTGCGGCTAACCAGACAAATTCAGATAAACACAGTAATAGAAATGTTTATCCTAACGTACGTCCACTGAAATGGAAAAGTTATTGGTAATTTCCTTAGAATGTAGTCCTTGTGTTTTTTCAAAAGAAAACTACGTAGGCATGTAGCTGATATTATAAAATATGCTATTAAACGTGCTGCCGTACTCAAGATAGATAGATAGATAGTTTTGGAGGTTTACTATTCCCCCTTACGAATTCGCAATTCTCTCCAAAGCAAATAACAACATAAAGCAACCATTCTCATGTAACGTTCAGGAGCTCTTCCTCAACAACAGATAGAAGTAGAACTATTCAGTCAGGGCAGTTGGTGGAGTGACGATGGGGAGAAATATGAGAAGCAAATTTTGCAGTGCAGTAAAAATTTTCGGTGTACATTTTCTACATGACGAAAAATTTACCTACTTTTTCCTGTCAAGGAACTCTACTGTTCGACAATAGTTCACACTATAGTGACATGGGCATTTGCATGGGAAAAGGTGCGTTCCGCTTGTTTTTGAATTTGTGATGTGAATGTGTGTTTTAGTTTTGTGTTTATAGTATACACATCGTTTTCAAGTTGTATTTTGAAAGCATTTTTTTGAGTGTGATGGACATATTGTGCTTTACAGAACCAACGTTGACAACATCAGATTTAGACCCGGATGGTCGTTTCATACCTTCCAATATAGGAGAAGAGCAGGATGAAAACGGCTTAGGATCGATAGGTCGCGGGGGCCATTCGGAAAAATTTGAAACGGCAGACCCTCCACGAGTTCCCATTGTTTTTGTACTTGGAGGCCCAGGGTCTGGGAAAATTACTCATTGCGACAGGCTAGTCCAGGAGCGTCCTGGAACTGTTCATATTAATATGACTGATTTAATACAGCAGCATATTGTTGGAAATGGTATGAGCGAGAACAGTAATGGTGAGCTTTCTTTTTACCTCACACTTAATCTAGATGTGCTTACTGTGCAAAACCCTCACGTACTTACTTTTGATATGATAGTTCATGATAAACTGATGAAATTATCATTATGAATTCGCTCATTGAAGCCCTCCCCTTTTTAAGCACGTGCAAGAATATTGCAGACACTCAGATTGAGATATTCAGGTAGCATCGACTTCAGTAATTACAAAGGACTTTATCAATGGCCTTGAAATTAGTGAAACTTGTGACCTTCCATCTTGTAAATTGCTAAATAGCATGCATTCACACATAAAAGTTAACACGGCTCGGCAATTTTATCATGTATACTTTAGTCTAATTGCACAGCCTAAATCTTAGCACGGAAGTATCTCATTTATCTGCACTTGTTATACCAAATCTTTAATGCAGAAAAGGCGAAATTTGAATAGCTTATAATAGTGTAGCTAAATGAAAGTACGTTGTCGCACATGAGGTACATGATGTATGAGGTATTTTGATATCACTTTCATGATCGGGGTAATGTAAGACTTTTCGATTTTAGATGTAACACAAATACTGTCTTTCGTTTGAATTTTTTGTGCATTTGCAATTTTTATACTACAAAAGGACTGTATTTCGATGACAGAAATGTTTATTTTATATTAAATTTCCCATTGACCAGGTCTACATGACTTTGGCCAAATCACCTCGTCCAGTTTAATTCAAATGCTCCAAATGGAAATGAAATTGGCATCATCTTCAATGAATGTTAAGAGTGGATTTATCATCAGTGGTTATCCTCGGTCCATGAGAGATGTTGTGGAATATGAAAGAAAAGTTAGTAACTCATTTTAAGGTGTAAATTCTAGGCTAGTAAAGTCAAAATAAAGCTATTTGGTAAACAAAATGTTTGGTTTTAGATAAATCGAGTAGACCGAGTGATACTATTAAACTGGCACCTAAAAATACTCGAGAAGCAGATAGAATACGGTTCACAGCTTGGTGACACAGTGCTTCAACTGGCGAGAATGGAGCTAAAAAACTACTCCAAACATGTCCTGCCTGTTGCTGAATACTTTGACCAGCTCAAGAAGCTTTCCGTTGTAGACGGTGAAAGGCAACCTCCCGAAGTCTACCAAGACTTCCTCAAACAAGTAGATTCCATATTGAACGACCCCAAAGGCGGATTGGACGCTCCTTTTCGTCAGTCCCAACAAAATGACAAGCTTATTAGAAATGTTCCAGTTCCTACCATGCCTGTGAAAGCTCCAGTCAAGACGAAAGCAAGTGATTCAATGAAGACGAGTCCTAGTAGGCTACTAATTATTTGGGTCATTGGTAGGAGAAATTCTTCAAAATATCGATGTTCAGACTATGTGCACTGAACCACATAACGAAGGCAAATATGCATTCTAAAGTATGCTGCTTTGGGTTTAGGTGGACCTGGTTCTAACAAATCTTTACTTTCATCGACGTTTTCCCAGTTAAACCAAAAACTTTCCTCGTCTACCAGGTGCTCATGGTTAAGCATCGGGCGTGAATTGAGAGGGTTTTTCAGTCTCCCAGACGGTGATGTAAGCTACAATATGGAGAAAGTGGACAGAGCAAAAGCTAAGTTACTCCAGGGAGAACTTGCTCCTCTGGAAATAGTTATCGATATAATCAAACGCAGAGTTGATGAGCTCACTCTTATAAGTCAACATGAAAAAGGCATTCAAAACGTCCTGATAATTGATGGATTTCCTAGAAGTCTACAGCAATTACAATCATTTGAGGAGAAGGTATATTTCATAAAAATATCAAGAATACTCTTGTTCCCAAACTAAGTCTATACTCCGCTGGGCTTGCCTTTTTATTTCTAGTTCCCTTCGCCAAAGCTTGTTCTTCGTCCTCCGCCTTGTGTACTGATTTATCAAGAATACTCTTGTTCCCAAACTAAGTCTATACTCCGCTGGGCTTGCCTTTTTATTTCTAGTTCCCTTCGCCAAAGCTTGTTCTTCGTCCTCCGCCATGTGTACTGATAGATTGCACAGAGGTGGAACTGGGACGCAGCCTAGGCCAAAGGTCAATTAAACTACAAAGTCTAAACGATCCCCTTCACAAAGATCTTTTCTCCCAGCAAGTTATCAAAAAGCAATTAGAAATTTACCGAACAGTGACGCTCCCCACACTAAAAGTCTTGGACGACCAAGAGCGGCTAACAATCATTGATGGAGATATCGAAGATAAGAGTCAAATTGTACAAGATTTTAATCTAGTTATGAACTCTTTAATATCAAGTAAGTCAAGTTTAAATGTAACTAGTGATAAAAACGTGAGGAAACCGAGTACCGACACACTTAAAGGAATGTACCTGGAAGTCGACAATCAGTAATAAATTGTGTTTCTTCTCCAAACATTGTACACTCTGTTTGTTGGTGTCTTTATTCCAATTCTGCCAGCGTAGTTTTTTCTTAAACAAAAGAAAAATGAAGGAATACAGAATAGCAAAAGACCTGAAATTTGCATTAATATCAGGCTTTCACTGGATCATGAATTATTCCTGCCAACCAAAATACACATTAGATATATGTAGAAATCATATATCATCTTGGCATGATTTATAACAACACTTCACAAGGAACACCTGCAGGGTTTTGTGGTATTGAAAGAAAACCAACAGTTTATTATGACAGGATATTACTATCATGATGATGTACAAAAGAAAACACCCCGACAAACTATGAGAATTTGATATCATCATTGTAGCATAGGTGTGTTATATTCCATGTCATCGCATGCAATGCCAACCTACTTTCGCAAGAGAGAGAAAGAGAAAATACCAAATTGTAAAACTCTTGGGTATAGCGCACAACATAATCAGGAGAATGGGAATTCCGCTTGGTTTCCCACAGATTTTCATCACATTATTGGAATTTTTTATTTGAAAAGTGGAATAGACCTTCGGAACCTTAAATAAGTCAATTCTTCTGAGAAAAAGAGGTCAGTTCTTTCTACCACCGTCACAAGGTTTCGAGCAAAAAAATACAGGAAATGTACATATAAAAGATCAAGATAAAATTGGACATTCACACACACTGTCAATTAATATATATCATTCCTTTTTAATATACACCAATACTTTTCCATAGATGAAGACATATGAATCCTCCTCCATTCCATAGGTTCCAAAGATGTACATATGTATAAAAATTTGAAATATCTTCATCTTTGATATTTTTTACGTGCATTAATTTAATGTTACCATTTTTTACAAGAGAAAATCTTATGTAAAGTTGACGCAAACTGTTTGTGGTAACAGTAGTAGTGTTAGTTTTAGAGGAAATATTGCATTAGGCTTTATGTTTCTCTGATGAATTATGCTTTTACATATGTCACGCTATGTCCAATATTCCATTCCCAGCATAAATGTAAAAGCTGCTTTCAGTTGTAGGCAAAACCGTTCTATGCAAGCGAGAAACGAGCTAGGGATGGGTGCTGCCGTACTGGATTTGGTATATTGCATTTGATGCTGTCTGGTTTCGGTAGCGTAGAGAAGTATCAGCTGTATGGAATGGGTTCAACTAGCGGATATTTAATTTGTTGTGTTTAATAAAGTGTTTAAAGGGGTAACAGTTAGAGAAACAGATTGCATTTTGCATGCCTCGTCTGGCATGAGATAATTCTCTATTTCCCCCAATGAGTGTGTCAGTTACCGGTGTTCATGCACTACAGACTGTTTTTGTACGTATACTTGTCATTCCGAAATGATGTGCCAGGCTTTCTGATACAGGTATTCGATATTTCTTTTAAAAATTATCGAACCTACCAATTATTTATAAAACTCAAACGTTAAGTGTGTTCATAGAATGATGACGATTGATTACAAATTCACACCGATTTTGATTATGATACCAATCTTGTCAGTCTAATTCATCTGAACGGGGACTTATGTGCAATCAAGTGACAGCAGCAAGTTCAGTGTAATGCTGAAAGCATCGAAAGTTTAAACAGTCAACCCACATTTATCTTGGAAACTGTAATCATGGGTGGAAAACCTCGCACAAGGCAACAAAGTCGGATAAGGTAAATCAAGAGAATTGCAAAGCAAAACTATTTTAAATGGACACAGGAAACAGCAATAAAGTGTATGCAATTCGTTTCAGGCCACCCAATAGTAAGGGGTCAAAAGAGTATGTGGTCATGAGCCGGAATAAGGAGGAAATGGATGCTCTTGATGACTTAAGTCCTTCTGGGGCTAGTATGAGGAAAGGCCGGAAGGCACAACAAGTCACAAGGAGACCTGTTGAAACGATTACAACTGATCCTCACTGGTCGCCATCGCCGTACTCTGCATTTAAACTACTGATCTCTGCTAGATTTGCAGCGGCCCTTTGGTCAACCATATCAGATTGTGATGAGACTTTCAATTACTGGGAGCCGGTAATCATATTTGAACAAACCTGTAGGAAATTTTCAACAATACCATTACCATTAATTACCGGTTTTCATTTGTAGACACATTATCTTCTGTATGGAAAGGGATTCCAAACTTGGGAGTATTCCCCGGTGTATGCACTTCGGTCGTATACGTACATATTGTTCCATGCAGTTCCTGCAAAAATATACGACTATCTATTCACTCCCACACCGCTGCTTATATTTTTCTTCATACGATGCTTCCTCTCATTTATATGTGCTGGAACGGAGGCATTTTTATATCGTGCAGTGAGGAATCATCTTGGAGGGAACATTAGTCGGATTGCTTTAATCACCTCATTATTTTCTGCTGGAATGTTTATTTGCTCATGTGCATATCTGCCATCCGCCTTTTCAGCGTAAGTGTTAGTATTAGGAGGAGCTGCAGTAAAACAACTATTTTCCATGACTAGACTTACACGTATCTGTATTTCAACGTATTCACAGATATATGACTGCCCTTGCAATAGCATCATGGTTGGAGGGTCTTGACGAGCTGGCCATTTTTGCAGTTGCCCTTTCTGCATTGCTGAGTTGGCCCTTTGCAGCTTTAACCGGGTACGTATGCAAACGATTTGTGTTTTACATACAAACTATCAGTTAGATGTTTTACAATGATTTTTTTAAAATCAGAGTTTTCATTGCTGTGGACATAGTGCTACTACGACGGGAAATTGTTTTGTTCATCAAATGGTCGGTACTATCTCTACTAGTCATTATGGTAAATCACAGATAACCAAAGGAAAATCAACTCGAGGAGAGCTCTTGATTTAAACTGAGTTTCCCTCTATAGGTTCCAACAGTCATTCTGGATACCAGCATGTACGGAAAACTTGTGATTGCACCCTGGAATATCGTAAAATACAACGTGTTTTCTAACAAAGGCCCAGATTTATATGGCACCGAACCGTTGACTTTCTACCTAGTCAATGGAATGCTAAACTTTAATTTCTTGTTCGCGATGTGCTTACTATCTCCCATTTTGATTGTAATGACTTTGAAAATCCAGAACAGAATTAGAGAACAGTTCATCATCATTGGAACAGTATTTGTGTGGTTGTTTGTATTTATTACACAACCGCACAAGGTAAGCTTTAAAATAACATTCATCGAATTACACTTTCCAATTGTGACGATGTATGCACGTAAGTTATTTATGTTCACAGGAAGAGCGGTTCTTGTTTCCGATTTACCCACTAATTCCAGTGGCAGGTGCCATTGGCATTGACTGTGTTCAAAAGCTGAGTGACATTACTTGCGCCAAAGTGTTTTTATGGTGGATTCAAGGTGTTAAAGACTTATCGAAAATTCGGGTTTGGGATTACCGTAAAATTGCTACATCCATTGGCGTGATTGCAATTATATCTTCCAGTTTTATTGGATGCTCACGTATTTTGGCCTTACATTACGGTATGTCTTTACATAAATGATTTGTCTTTATAACTTTTAATTTATTTTGTATCGTATATGAACAATTTTTACCTTGGTCTATGTCTATAGGATATCGAGCACCATTTGACATCTACTTTCAGCTTCACAGAGACCCCGCTGCACAACATGCTGTACAAACGGGCAAAAACTACACCGTGTGTTATGGAAAGGAATGGCACAGATTCCCAGCATCATTCTTTATACCTAGCCTGGGATGGGACGTACGATTCCTCCAGTCTGATTTTAAAGGACAGCTCCCAGACAAATATCCTCCACATGATTCAGAAGGAACGAGAAAAATTCCTGAGCACATGAACGATTTCAACTTGGAGGAACCATCAAGATATGTTCGTATATATTAAAATATGTTTGATCGTTCTATAATACAAATATACGAGAAGTAGGCTAATTGTTGACATTTATTGGGTTTTACAGGTCAACGAAAGTCAATGTGATTATCTTGTAGACCTACTGGATCCTAGAAGAGTCACTCCACTGGAGCCAAACTACGCTGCAAAGATAAAGGAATGGAAGAAACTCTCTGAATACCCGTTCCTAAATGCGGCCAAATCCCATCCCTTTTTCAGAGCATTTTACATTCCATTTTTATCAAGCAAATATACCGAGTACGACTCATACGTTCTATTAGACAGAATACGAAAAACGGGAAAAGTACCTCGAAAAGGTGGTAAAGAATTTCACGACGATGACATAGACGATTTATAACAGCTATGGAATGATTAGTAAAACTCAATAAACAGTTTAGTTTGTTATTTATTCAATGATTCAGTGATTAATGCTTCTGCTGATTGATTCAAGTGTAGTGTAGATATCCCACTGCCAAATCTCAATATCTGCCAGTTTTGCATCCTTTTTCATACGTGCACACTCAAGTGTCATTATGTCTGACATAACTCCTTGCCATGGAGTAGCCTTCCAGTCTTCCAGGCAGGATTCAGCGATATATATACAGTCCCAAATATTTTTCGCGAACTTCAGCTCACGAGGACACATCCGCAATGACTTCGGCTCTGGAACGATAACTTCAAATAACTCGGCTTGATAACAGAGCTCGTGGTATTTCTCTTCAAGCTTGGCAATTTCCTTGTGAGCATTGTCGATAGAGGTGTATGGGCTTGGGCTTTGTTTGCTGAAAAGTAGAAATAATTACTTACAGCTGTCCTTCAATTTGTCATATTTATATAATTACTTACTCGAAAAGATCAAATTGCTTGAACTTTTCGCGGAATTCGGTTTGCGTCCTGTCAAAGTCCGCAATACGAATGCGAATATTTGCAGCTTCTTTTACTTGAAGTGGAGCTGCCTGATGCTTAACCTGAATGGCAAGTTTTTTAACTTTGTTCCATTTTATAGGCAGGTGTTCCAGTTGCAAAAACACGATTTCCGGTGGTTCATAGTCATACGTTCGCAGTAGTTCGATGTATTGCTTGATTGGGTCGAACATTTTATCAGTGGTAACTTCTCGTACTTTCATTTTTTGCAGCCATATCATCACGCTGATCAGACCTGTAGGATCCCCTTCCTTGAGTGGTTGGGTTAGCCCAACCGTTGCCTCTTGAATGAAGTCATCGAGACCTTGGAGCCTGGATCACAAAGGCCACCGATACATATCAATTTAACCTAAATATTTCTAATTTAAAACAAAAGATATTACGGTTACCCTCCAACAACTTGGTCGATCAAGTACTGTTTGAAGAGATAGCTCCATCGTTTGCATTGGTTCAACAGTGATTGCCGGAAAGATTTCATATTCAATCGGAACCACTTGTCAAAGACAATTTCCTGTTCAAACTTTTCGACCTCCAAGTATAAATTCTCAAACCGATCAATCTAAAACATAAAGCCTCTGAATTATTACAGGTCAAAATGTTGATTCACGCGAACACCAAGTTTGAAACGCTCACCGTTTCTTGAAACTGTTCAATAGTTGGAGCCTTTTCAGGAATCTCCATTCCTGCAAACCTAGCATCAACTTCCTCTTGTGAGAGTTGTCGCCCGTATTTCAAAAACTGTGCCAAGTACTCTTTCTTATCATCTTCCCAAAGGTGTGAAAAGCCATTGAATCGCACAATATAGTCTTTGGTTTGCTGAATGACTTGATGAACTCTCTCAACGATGTCATTGTGCATTTCCGATATTTTCTGGGCAGATTCTATATCCGCCTGTCGATATTTTAAAGAAAATCAGGTATGAGGACGATTGGGATTTGGTTTTGATTAGCTTTACCGCATAGTCAGAAGAACCGGGCGCTATTCTCTTGATCAACGATCCCTGACGGAAAATACTGTGAAGAAGATTATCCACAACCCCAACGAAAGATTCGGCTGTGGCTGTTTCAATGGATGGAGTGAATATTGGTCCATTGTCATCAACTTCCATAACCACTTCCAACAAAGGACAAGGTGTCAACGCAGGGTCTGTGTGGTCAGCCAAGTATCCAATGCTAAAAAAATTAAGTATTTTAAACTTTTACTATATCTGAAGCATTTTTACATGTCTTCGCATAAACTTTTTTCTACGCTTACGAAACAGTCGCGGTTTTGATTAAGGCATCCTTAACGATGCCATCCAAGTAGTTGATGTACAATCTCCAGGCATCCAAGCTTGTATTATTATCATACAAAAGCTGCTTATTTTTATCAACGAGTACATGAACTATCCTCGAGGTATCCTCGATCTCACGGTATTGCTGTATCTTTCTTTGCTGAGTTTGTTCCCCCAAGTTCAATAACTTCACATCATCATCCCATCTCTCGAACAAGGGACGGCTAGTCCATTGATGGACGAGTTTCTTGATTTCCGCAACGTGGTCCTGGGACTCCTGGAACTTTTGAAGAATGTCTGCAATCGGCTGGTTTAACTTCTCAATGTATTTCCAGATAACTGCGTGCATACGATAGAACGTTTATAATATGATTAATGGCTCCGTAAAATGAATTATAAATTCTTACCGCTTCCTGAATCGGACCAGGTAAGCTTTTCCTTTCCCTCCTTGAGCACTTCGTCAATTCGCTTCAGTTTTCCCTTCAGTATTTCTCGCTCTGCGTTGTTGGCGCTTCGTAAGATTTTATTATATGAATGCGCTATTTGGTCGAGAAAGGTTAAATTTTTTCGAAATATGGCTTTATCCTGATAGATCTGGTTGGCACCCTGAGGAATGTCATCATATCCTGCGAGCTGCATGTACTGAACTTCTTTTATCGTGGAGTACAACTAAACAACAGTATTGAACCAGTATAATCAGTACCACAATACATGCGTAGTTCTTTTGTCTTTATATAATTATTTCGCACGAAACCGCATTACCTCGTTACTAAAATTGACCACCAAAAGTCCATCACTTGTGAAATCAAACAAGTGTTCTCGAAGCCATTTGTCCGCTTCACTTGAAACAGTTGCAGTCCATTCTGTGTAGGCGTCCTTCTGCATCGTCTCCAAGATTTCCATCAATTCATTGTATTTGTCATTTAACAGTTCGACTGACTCCTTATCTTCTATTACAAGGTTCAAGGATTGAAACTGATCCATGTCTTGCTTAATTCTTTCTTTCATCCCTTTTGCCCAGTAAACGGAAGCTGAGTACGGGGGGTACTGGGGGAAAATTTGCTTGCGTTCAGTGATGCCATACGGAACGACTATTTTGTCGTACATTTCCTGGTTTTGATAAATAATAATTGTAGCATTCATATGCGTGGTGCCACAGAAAATCCATTTGATACTGATAATTTTTATACCTTAATTTTGGCAAGTTCTCGTTCCAGCATTGCCACATAAATGGGATACTGTTTTTGAAAGTCAGCTTTAACAATGGGTCTCTCCAACAACGTGCCCATGGTTGTTATCAACTTGTAAATTGACTCTGGAGTATCACTCGCTTCAAATCCAATGACTAAGATGGCGCTTAGCCTCATGTCAACGTGATCAACTTTCTCCCGAAACGCATCAAAGTCTTCATCAAAACGGACATCCACGGGATCCGAATAGTCGTATGAAATGTTAGAATAGGTGTCGTAAAACTGGATAAAATCGCTGTGTAATTCTTGAATGTACGCTTTTAGGTATTTTCCCTTGTTTCCGCCAATGTCTACGTCTTCGAGACTGTAAAACTCCTTTGCAACATCGAAGTAATCCTAAAGATGAACAGAGAATTGTAACATGAGCGAAGTGATTAGATAAGATAACATTTTCTATTCAGTGTCAGTACCTTTATCTTCTTCATTTTCTCGACGAATTTATCGTATCGGGCGAAGACAAGGTGTGGCAAGAAATCCCAATTCTTTGCCTCCGTACCTTGGCTAAAGTAGATTGGGAGTTCGCCTTTGTTTTCTTCGTAAAGTACGCGGAACAACTGTAGCGTGCTAACGGTAATATTTGCCCTTTCTTGACCGATGGAAGGTTCAATTTGAAAAATTGGTGCTGCTGTGATATACTCACGAGCACGAATTATTAGCAAATTGCATATTTCCTGTAATAGGTCAATGATTCTGGCGGGAGAGCAGTAGTAGCGAGAGTGACCCCAAATAAGGCACACACAATGCATCAAGGGCTCGACGTGCTGGGCCAATTCTTCGAATTCGCTGTATTGGATTGCATCCAGATAGCGGCGAAGAGGCTTCAGATGCGCCAAGATGTCTTGGGACTCTGCGAGAGCAGCAACGACATTTCGGAAAATTGACTTGAAGCATGGCCAGTACGTGCTATTACTGTAATCATTAATTGAAGTAAGCATAACCGGTACATAATATCCCTAGACAAGCAGTTCGTCAAAATTCTAAAATGGCAATTTACGTCTTTTCCAAAATTTGAGCCATTTTTCTGACTTTATCATCGTTCAGTTGGCTGTAAATCATTTTGAGATCTTGAACTCGATCTTCCCAAAATGCGAGCTCGACATATGGACTCGGGTTCTGTCCAGTTTTAAGCGGCTTAGACGGATCTTGCTGGAGAACCTCATTGATTTGCTGGCTCCATTTTATGACAAGTGATTCTAAGCTTGTTCTAAGCTGTAAATCTACCTCTCCAGGACCGCTGTGTAGTTGAAACAAGTCAAGCCCCACAGTTTTAATTCGGAGAACACTACGGTACGATTATGATTGATTCAATCTCATATTACCCTCTTTCCAATCGTCGTTCGTTTTCATCAATAGTTTCAAGATTTATGGGCATTGGAAGGAGGGTTTTTCCTTTGAGTTGTCCTTGAACTGTGTAAAGTATCGAACAAATCTCTTGCGTCTGTTGCTTCAAATCTGAGACGACTCTAAATGAATACAAAGTCCAGCCAAAATTAAATGCTAATGAGTACACCAAATGTGGATTTGCCGTTACATTACTTGATAAACAACTTATTTAACAAGGCTTACGTTTCAGGCCATTTGTCTTGGTTTAGTTCGCTTGTAACAATCGGCCGTATTATCTGCGTACAAGTAAACAACATGAATTTTATTAATTATCGACTTAGACTTATATTTATGTCATTACTTCTTCAACGAAAATCATTAGCGCTTCAAGAGGTTGTGGGGGCAAATCACCGACGACTATATCATCCCTGATGCTCGTCTCGGACTCTGAATCCAATGGAAATGCGATTGGGGCTTTTTTAATCATGTAAACAGACTTTGTGTTCACAACAGGAGGGAAAATGACGATTGGCATGAGTGATCCATCTTGAAAGTTTAGGATGATAAACTACATAAAAAAGATGGACGATATTAGTACCACAGCATGGTTTCAGCACGAATAAAATTAATGATAGATGTAGTACCATTGTTTCAGGATTATCAAAAAAGTCGAATAGTGTCTCTTTGTACTCTTGGTTCTGAAGGAAGGCTTTCCACTTTTCGGGTTTTGCTCGGAATGACCGTGATACGTATCCGTAGACGAAATCAAGTCTGGGATCTTTTCCAGGCTCATACACGGGTTTTTCCCTTCGCCCCATGCCCAGCATCATGGCCTGACTTGGCGAAAAATCACGCATCTGACTGAGTGTAACTTGGGGCAAGTTGGCTTCTGAGGGAGCTTCGGAAGCTTCTTCATCTTCTTCTTCTTGTTCCTCTTCAGCGTATTCCGATGAGTTTGCGCTATCCGCTGGGTATGTGCTGTATGCGGTTGCTGCAGGATTAGCGGTTTTGTTACTGGGCCTTTGAGAAGTAGGAGCTCTGTTGTCGTCCGGGCTCGAACCAGATCCATCCGCATTAACATTTTGTTTGGGTTCAGTGGTAACCTTCTGAGGTGCTGCACCACCGTTCTGGGAAGGCACTGCTTTAGAATTTGCATCCATATTTTACAAGTACGCTGACGAAAAATGACTTTATTATTGACCCCGGAATAGGAGGTACAGTTTGGCTTTAGTGTTTCAAAAGAAAAACCGCATTGATGAAACATTTGTTGTTCTGTAGACACATCAGCATTTAGCGTTGTGACGTTGGTAACGGTATATTTTGATAGTAACATGCTGCCACCAGATTTGTTATAGTCTGTACACTGCATGTCTTATGGAAACGTAAACACTTTATTATGAAGTCTTAACCGTAGGTTATCGGAAGTGCTTAATACAAGCAATATGGTATGGAGCTAATTACTAATTATTAAAAGATCATTTGCGAAGAACAACTGTATTTTTGCGCGTTTTCAAGCACTTAGAAAACAGTATTGACTTATATTTACCATGTACTTTGCTAAAACGTACTACAGTTTACTACATTCCTATGAACTTTTTACACACAGCTTTTTTATTAGGTACGTCGTACTTTCTGCTAATCCGTTCATTAACTCTAAAACGCATGTTGCTTTGAATGTGTCAGAAAATGTAAATGAGAAATGGTATGTTCGCTTCATTCGCAGCATATTTTACCTAAAAGTTTGCCGTTGGCAGCAACTTGATTACATATAACATTCAAATTTCGAAAATGTCGTTTGCAGTTACTTCTCTGCTTCTCCTTGTTACTTTGTCAGCATCCTTGGCTGAAACAAAGGTTGCCAAGTTCGGGGAAGCGTGCAACAAATCAACACGTTGCAATGCAGATGGGTTTTTGCAGTGCGTAAGCAGTGTCTGCCAGTGTGTGAACCCCCAGAGTATGGTGTACGATGAGTCCAGGGGAATTTGTATTTCTCTACCGGGGGATTCCTGTAAATTTGAAGGCGCGGAAAATCCTAAAAAGAGTGACAAGTTTCCTGAAATCATAGAATGTGATCGCAATTCACACTGCGGGGAGGATGGTATTTGTACTTGCAACCCTGAATACATCTTGAGCGGAAATAGATCATGCATTCCCAACCGACTATTTGGGGAGCCATGCTCAACAGATGAAGATGGAAATCATAACTGTCGACCGGACAAGTATCTTCACTGCATAGATGGCCAATGTGGATGTGAAAAGATTCATGCGTATTATGATGAAAATCGAGAAGAATGCGTTGCCCGGGAAGGTGCATCTTGTATTGCCTATGCCAACTGTGTTCCTAACGCAGCTTGCCCATTTCGGAACGGCGGATCATACTACAGCAGCACCTTGTGCATTTGCCAGAATGGATATTCTCGATCCGTTGAAGGTCTGTGCCTTGCAAACTTCGGAGAGCCCTGTAACACAAAAGACAAAAAATGCGGTCATGATATGATGTGCAAAGCTGGACGATGCGAATGCAGATTTTCTGAACGGCAGAAGTACGATCGAGATCTTAATCTTTGCATCAGCTTGGTTGATTCACCGTGTTTGATCAAATGCCAGTCTCCAGAAACCGGCAAACATAATATGTCATTCCCGTGCGTAAAAAATGCAGAATGTGTGCAGTTAGAGACTCTGCATGAATGCCGGTGTCGGGAAGGCTATATTGAAGGAGATAACACTTGCGAACTAGCATACGATCAACCATGCGGGGAAGACATTGACGAGCCATGTGATAGACTTGCGCCATTAGATTGTTGGTTATTTGATTGTTAACCATTATAGATTATTTCAAACACTTATGATTTGCAGTATCAACGCTGCATACATACATTTAATGCACTTCTACATCATTTCTGTTCGCAGGTATTGATGGTCGCTGTAGATGCAGCTCCGAATATTTGTACTACGAGATAAATTCCCGAAAATGTAAAGGTCTTGTTGGGGCTCCATGCGTGGTTGGGTCGAAGGACGGATTTTGTACTGGTGGATCTGCGTGTCGAGCTACTAGAAACGCCAATTCTAAGTATGGACAGTGTCGATGTTTACAAGGATATCATACGACAAGCGGAAGAAAGTGTATTCATCACTTATTACTAAGGGGAGCTCTGTAAATGCATCCTTTATCGCCTCGGTATTGAGGTAATGATGATTGTAATGAAATAAAAACGAATGAATACTTACACATGATTACTTACTTGAATATAAACACTGGGTGAAACTACTATTCCTGATTTATTCACGTGAAAGAAGCATGGCTCCACTTTTCCTAAATATTGACACCCACTATCCACGATCTTCTTGTTTATCTAACTCAAACAGCAACCTAATTCAACCAAAAGAATTGCCCTTTGACTCCTACTGAATCTTAAACTTCTTCACGAAGTCTTCACCATGATTGAACAACACTAGCTATTGATTTCGTATGAGAGATTTGTCTCTCGGATAGATAAATATTACATACTGTGAGCCAGTATATACCATTCCATGCATTATAACATGTTATATTCATTATGATTACCTCTTGCGTCAGTGTCTTGAGCTTATCGATTTTATTATCTTCAATTTTGTCCTCAAGTACCATGAAGAAACGTTATGAAACGAAGTATTTAGCGAGGTTGCCAGTGTCTTGAGCCACATAAATACAATCATTGCTACAGCTTTACCGTCTAATTTCATGTCTTACTTTTGCCCAGAGGTAATTCTAATGGTACATCAAGTAAATCTTTTCTTATAATTTCGTTCGGCGCGTTGTCAATCATCCTTTTCCTAATTTTACTTTCTATTGTAGCGAATTCGAAAACGGTTTGCACAAAATGAACACAATACTTTACCTGACGATGGCTATAGTTGTCAGCGTCCATTGTCAGTCCACATCCCTTTCCAGAGCGACGTTCGGGGAAGCCTGTGATCGAGCAATGCGTTGTGATTCTCGAGCATCATTGACATGTTCGGATAATACTTGCCAGTGTGTGAAACCAGAGGAAATGATCTACGACAAAACTAAAGGTAAATGTGTTGTTTTGTCCGGTGAAAGGTGTAGCTACACGGCAGTGGAAATGCTGACAGATCAAACGCAAGAGAAAAGATGGACTGAAAAGCTTGATTGTGTGAGTAACGCCGTTTGTAACAATGAAGGCTACTGCGACTGCCGAAGTGAGTTCTACGAAGATACCGAAGGAGGCTGTACTCCAAAAAGGACCCATGGACAAAATTGTACGAAGGATGATGAGTGCAGACTAGATCAGCACTTGATGTGTTCGAACGGAAAATGCGCATGCAATCAGACTGAATCCGTTTTTGATCCACAATTCACCCAATGCGTAGCCAGGTCTGGAGCCTCTTGTCTTAAATACGAACGTTGTGTCCGAAACGCCTACTGCCCAAGACGAAACGGGTACTACGGTGGCTATGCAGACTCCTACGACAAATGTACCTGTTCTTCAGATTACAAACAATCTAAAACAGGACTGTGCTTGGCCAAGTACGGCATGAGCTGTGACTTTGTTTCAGCTCCATGTAGCGAGGAGTTTACTTGCATCAATAGGAAATGTACGTGTCATTTTCCTTTACATCAGTCGTACAGTGAACGTCATTTACAATGTGTGAGCTATGTCATGGGTCCTTGTTTAGAAACCGTGGAAAGCTTTGGGGGAAACGTTACCTTAAAATTTCCCTGTACCGAAAACGCAGACTGTAAAACAGAACGAGGAATATCTCAGTGCCTTTGTAATGGAGGCTACATAGAATCCAAAGGTCGAACTTGCCAAATTGCATATGGCCAACCTTGCGGAAATTCTCAAAAGGATGTTTGCGACGAAATCGCTCAGCTCGTTTGTAGGAATGGCAAGTGTTCTTGTCAAGACTTACAAGAATATGACTCCAAACTAAACAAATGTCGAGGTCTTGAAGGTTCAAGGTGTGTACCAAAGTCTCCATACACTCTTTGCGTAGACGGAGCAAGTTGTGTAAGCTATCGAGATGGTTCAGCTGGAGTAGGCTACTGTCAATGTGTTACACCCGCTATACCTGATTCCAATCGTCGATGTATCAATGTGAAAGGGAGCAGTTTAAAGAATCAACCGGCAACAGACGTTCGGAACGGAACAGTAGAGTCAATGGAAGATGTATCTATGCTTCAGGAGAAAAAGCTTGTTTGATTTTCAAAATTATAGTACGGATAATCTTTTTCTGGTACTGGTATGGTATGCAAACTTACATAATACAAATATTTTCTCTTAACCGTTTAAAAATAATTTCCAAAAAGTAGCCAATTCAGTAAAAATATGTGCGAATCAAACAAAACAAAGAGTTAGTGTACTGTATGATACAAGTGCAATAAATCTCAATACATGACACGTAAACGTATAACTCATCTTGACTTTATTATTATTCATGTCTCCCCCATAGAGCATTATTATTACTATTCCTTTATACTCCCTGGTCTCCACAAGTAATTACCTTCGAAATGGCCAAATTATAATAAAGATCTTATACAGCTCTTATTAGTATAGCATGTATTTGTACTGTAAGATTTGTGGAACTGCAACTCGCAAGGAATTAAAATTTACAAGGTCGACAGCGATTTTTCTCTTTTCATCTACTCCGCCAGTTTCATTTCTGTTCATACTTTTCAACCCAACAAAAGACAAACCAATACTTATCTCATCAACCGCTGGTTCAGATCTGAACGGATAAAACGTGTAACGGCAAAATGATAACATTATTTCTCAAGTCGTTAGCATTTTTTGCATTATTCAACCACTTGTTTTGTCAGGAGAACGAATTTACACGTGCCAAGCAAGGACAAACATGTAACAGCACTGTGCGTTGTGACTCATCCTTGTTTCTCACCTGCGTAAACTCAGTTTGTGAATGCCAGAAACCTGGCGCGATGTATTATGATCCGATTATTGGCTCTTGTTTGACTTTTGCAAGGGAAAAGTGTAGATATCCTGTTATCAAGACTAAGGAAGTTGACGGAAAAACCGAAACTACCAAAACCACTATGGAAGACGTGGATTGCGTTCAGAACGCTTGGTGTAACCAATCTGGTTTTTGCTCCTGTGAAAACGGTTACGTGGAGCTTAGTAATGGAACCTGCATATTGAAACGATTCTTCGACGAATCCTGCACTTCCGATGTAGAGTGCCGACAGGACCAGTTTCTAATTTGCTTGAATGGAAGGTGTGGGTGTAATGAGACTTTGGCAACTTACAACGTTCTCATCCGGCAATGTGTTGGAAAAGCAGGAAAGCCCTGTATTGGAAGCTCATCCAGTTGTGTTTACAATGCAGAGTGTATCGACAGTTCAGCATCATATTTGGCATTCACTAAAAGAAGAATGCGCCAGTCAGTACAGCTTTGTGGATGCAATCCTGGATTTATCGAGGACCGATCCGGCTTTTGTAGGGTGGGCTTAGGGGGTTCTTGCTCGAACAGTAAGCCATGTGCTTCAGACTTAATTTGCAAAGACAAACGATGCGTCTGTCGCTACGAAAATGTTCAAGTTGGAATGTCACGAAGTCAATCATGTACTAGTTTAGTAGGAGGTCCTTGTAACGAAACCCTCTGGAAAGGAATGTCAGCGAACTCCGTTCCAATAGCTTCTAATAATAACTCAACCGATGTTCCTGCCACTTTTCATCAACAACGGGTATCATATAATTGTGTAGACAATGCTTTTTGCGCCCGCACAGGGAACGACTCCATTTACGAGTGCCAGTGCAAGGATGGATTTACAGAGAGTGGAGACGGAACTTGTGATCTTGCCTTTGGAACTCAATGCCAGTCAGACAGCTCTGCTAACTTTGATACTATCACGGAATTCACAGATTTCAATGCCTGGAATCGGAATTTATTTTGCGATCGGAAAATACCACTTTACTGCGTAAATGGACTTTGCCAGTGTGAAAGTGATTTGTACGAGTTCGATACGTTACAACAGAAGTGTTTGGGGAAGTACGGAGCTAAATGTAAGATAGGGTCCGCCAATAATGGAATAGAAACATGTATTAAAGGTGCTAAGTGTCACCAGGTTCATGCTGGCGATAATCTTTATGGACGATGCATTTGCTTAGATGGATTAATGGCTACCAGTTCAAGATTATGTACCAAGCCAGTGTAGCTTCTCACTGTGTCTCAATATAAAAATCGTTTTACTAGACGTTTATATCTGTTGACGGTTTTATTCATTGTTTGCATTGTACATTTTTACCTTTTTTGTATAAATTTCAAATAGCAGGAGTAGAAACGATTACTTTTCTTAAAAATGACTATATTGTAATAAGTATATTGTATATTCATAGACGCATTAAAAAGTATTCAGAAAATCTATACGTTTATCAGAATATTACTCAAACAGCACTGTTTGCTTTGTCGTTGTTTATAAATAATCGACTCGTAAATTTCGAATTGTCTGTATTTATAGTATATACACTTTCTTACACTAATTTAGGTTTCTGAAAGTTAAGAGCTTCGTTTTATTTCAAAAGTTTCAGCTTTAATGCCATAAAAGTGGTTTAAAGTCACGTAGTGTTGCACATAATACATAAAATGTTCGTACATACTTTCAATGTCTTAATGACAATCAGAAAGATGCGAGTTGTGCGCAAAGTAAATGCCTAAGCACCAGAAGTATGCAGAATGCATTAAGATAAAAAGACACAATATGAAAATCTGAATCAAAATTAACAAAAGTATAACAAATACTGCAAGCATATCGATTGGTGTTGAAATGAATGAAAACGTCGCGGAATTAATATGTTACCTTCTGAACCAGAACCAGTCTTTGTTCACCAAACTGTAGCAACTTTAAGTGCTAAAATTAGTTTCACAATTGCTACAATAATATAATGTGGAGCTTTCTCATGAGATGTTTATTTTTTGGAAAAAACTAGTACTATGAGTTTTAGAGTTCTATTATGCAGTAACCATTACTGGAAACTGACTCATGTTTAAAATAAGAGTACTATTAAATTTTGTATCGAACTTTCATACTAAACTCTGCAAAAAAGCGAGCCTAATTCTGCTAGATATCTTGGAGGTGAAGTAAATATTGTATTTACATAGAGTTACTCGATGCATTCTCCCCCAGACTAACAAGGTCATCATCTTCTATTCTTAAAAATGTTGAAGAATTAGTAAACTAAGGAGATTTAAGGCCGTTTTTGAGATTGCATGCAAGTGCTGCAAGACCGCGCTTTTCAATACAAACAAATGTAATTCCACATGCCTAACTCCATGATACTATTTTTACACGATACATGGTACTATTATAGTGATAGAAAATTATTTACTGCCATGCTCTCATTTTCTCTTCACTAAAATTGTCTCTGCTTACATTAAAATGAAAATTGTCTTCCAAGAAAGTTTACTTACTTCCTGTCCTTGGGATTTTTCTAAGATTATTCATTGCGTTTGGTTTCTGAAAGAGTCATAACACCTAATTATTGTTGATTATCTTTTTTTATTGCAAAATAAACTGCCTTGATTATCAAGAGGGGTTTCCAGTTTACTTGTTGGAAACTCTGTTCTGCACTCCCATCTTCGATGCAATGCAATGTGCAGCTGGTTACATATTTGTTGCAAGGGACTTTTCACTTCATTAAGAGAATTTGTGTTAGGTCATTTCGATTGCACCGGGTTATCAACGGAATGGAGAAGAGTACGTCCACATAGTCATATTCTAATTGTACAGAAATTAGGACATAAAAAGAAAAGTGAAGGCTGCTGATAAGTCTAATTGTAATAACAATCAGATGTCAAGGTTTAGCCTGAGTTTATGCTTTTTGAATTAATCCTTTTCATTCGCTTCTTGCGTTTGCTTATAGGCAAAAAGTGTTCGTACAGATTCTCTATTATTTTGGCTGTACAAAACCTTCATTCGTTAATGTTAACCAAAATGTCTATGGTCTATTGAATATGGACACGAAAATCAGACTGAATACATTTACTTCACTCAATATGAAAAAGCTCATAAATTATGATTCAGCTGAAACGAAAAATAATTGCCAAGTGTAAATTATATTTCACTAAGCCTGTCTGGACAATATTAAATTATCTGGAGATGGTGGTACACTACGAAACTAAATGATGTATTGGATCAGTCTCAAACGTTGAATTTAGAGGTATAATCCTCGCTTGCTATGCCGCATATATGAATTTGGGAAAAAATAGCAAGTTATCCGTTTCAAGGAAACAATATCATAATCTATATACAATGTATGTAGCTTCCCCTCTCAAATCTCTTTCACTGGCAGTTTTAATCTTACTCTACAAAATTCCATTGTATCCATTGTAGTGGAATGTTTGACAAGACAAAAAAAAAAAAAAAAAAAAAAAACAGACGTATAGCTTTATGTGTGCAAAGCTTTATCTTCACAAAACAGCCTGGCCTCTGCTCGCAGTAACTTAAAAACAAGATTTAAGGAATGCAACTATCAATAAATGTTGTGGTCCTTATTAAAAATCCGGATAAATACAAAATATATTGGTTCGTAATGTAATAAGACCTGAACTACGACCTATAGTATTGCTAGCAGACGAAATGTAAGATTCATTACCGAACATGGAATGGTGACCCATTGGTGCTTCAGGTCCTATGGATAGGCAACGTAATATAACTTTCTCTCTATTTTTCTTTAAGATGAAAAAAAAAGTTTTACTTGAACAACATAATTTCTTTTGGCGAACTTTTTGGAAATTGGCTTTTTAGTATTGAGGATTGTGTGGACAAGTCCCAGCATATTTTATACATTTTCCTTCGTTTTTTTTCGTCCCAAGCTGTCCTGGAGTTATATCCTTTACAGAAGTAACTCAAGACTGTTTGCACACATCTGGGATAAAAGCAAACAATGCTCACATTGACAGTTTTAGACCACGGCGTTTTCAAGGCCTGGAAAACTTTTTGATTAGTTTAAGTCAGTTTCAAAATTTGTTGTGAAAAAACTTTATTTTCTAAGTTGGTGAAAATAAAAATAAAATAATGCTGACGGTTGCTTTTCTTTCCAGACGCGGTATTCGATTTAGCCTCTCATGTTGTGCTTATACGTATTACAAATCAAAAATATTTTCACGGACTTGCTTTGAATTTTGGTTTGGTAGCTATTATTGGCACTTGTAACCGTTAGGCCTTCTGCTTTTCGCTCACTTTTAAAAAAATAAAAAGGCGGAGAATGGAAATTGCATCCGTTTTTAAGATTGGAAACTATAAACTATTGATTTGGTTCACGCATAAGTAACAAAACATACATAATTCGAATGTATCATGTAGAATATTATGTACAGTATC
>VICI01000976.1:0-27347 GCA_019593645.1 Akabosia matsudoensis | reverse complement strand
TTGGAGCTTATATGTGCTAGCTGTTGAGCTCCACAACTTGCGGCCGTTTAGGAACGATGGTAGTAGTACTCGGAGTGTGTGCTGCTCACGCATACTGAAGACACAGCAGAGGAGCAAAACACACATAACCCAGTCCTACTTTCGTCCCTTTGCTCCATTTCCCATCGAGCTAGGAGACCTACTTTCCTATTTTACAAGAATAATTGTAATAAGCACTTTTCCATATCTCTCTTTTTTTCCAAAATTTAGAGCCGATTCCTGTGGGAGTAATATATGTGCAAGGTGCAGCATTGAAAGGGATATGCACTGTATGCTTTCGTTGTATCGGAAGAGACTGGTATGTATTTGGACACACAATATCGCCAAGAGGAATAGCCATTGATAGTCGTAAAGGGTTGCGTCATAAATCTGTGGGTAATGATACAGCATTTCTCTCCTGTTTATATATATTACTCTCGCTTTCGCCTACGTTTCCTTATTGTCTGCAGTATACTTTCAATGAATAGACAATACTGATTGCCATTTCCCGTTTTCTGTTGCCGCTGTTCTTTTCACTTTCAATTCTTAAAAGAAAGTTGATAGAAATAGTTAGGTAATACGACTGTGGATGGCCATATCCAATTTTTGAGAATACCACAGGTACCTAGAAAGTATTTGAAACAGGCATGGTCACACAACAAACATTATGCAATATTTAGTTACGAAAACAAGGTTAGAAATTTACGCGAATAGTGATGTACTTTTATACCTACAGGTATAAATGCCTAACAAAGTTTTACTGCGCATAAATCTGTAAACTTTTCGTTAGTCACTAGCCATAAGCAATGCAAGGGATAACGAAACTTCAACATGTGTGCACAATGAGAAATTTTATATCATTTCCTGACCTTAAAACAAGCACATTGTGTACTTAATGACTTTTGTACACCTGCCGATTGGCAGTCATTGAATACTGTAGTACTTACTACTGGAAGATTTCACCGGAACAAATGGTATTGCTTATTTATGTTCCACGTACTGGGCCACCTAAAGGTATCCGAAAGTACCAAGTTGAACTTTGAGTTAATACAGTACGAATAGACTCAAATTTGAAATTAAAAACTAATTTCACTCTTGGCCATATGGACGATTTTCACATTAAAAGTTCTTGACTACTTCTATCAACTTTGTACACACCAATAAAATCAAACGAAACGTGAATCGAAAGTGAAAAGAAAATTAGGTGACGATTTTTAATGCGTTGGGAAATATAAGAAAGTTCTAAAAAAAACAATACAACAAAGGTATATTATGCAGCAAAAGACAAAATGCATTTTTTTTGTTAGGATTTTTTAAACTAAATGTGGTACATTCATCCAGGATTTGTTTACATCTACACAACAGTTTGGGCTTAGAACAATGGAAACAATTGACAATTAAAACTGGTTTGAACTTTTTTACACATTTAGGATTATTGAACCCGTTGATTTGGGGGGACAGAATTTCACAACTTACAAAGTAAGTACATAAGTTAAAACTATAAAATTTAAATGGGATAAGTTGTAATTAAAAATAATGACCAAAAAACCCCGAACTATGCGGTCAATAACGGTATAAGAATCGGTTCATCCAGGATATTATTGATAACATATGAACTATTTCAGTAATCTTTATCGATACATTTATATAATAGTTCCAATGAATTTGCCCATGAGAAACCCCTGACAGTTGACAGTGCTATCCTTCATAATAAATATTAAAAGAAACATTACTCAACAGTTCTCTTGAAATTTTAATTAGGTTCGGTTGAAAGGGAACACGTGAGTGCACTTCACGTTTTATTTTTTCCATCGACATTTTCCTTCCTTCGAATTCTTATTCATTAAGGGTATAGCACGTTGAAACAACTCCCGGTGTGAGTTTTAACGACCTTGGTTCGGCAAGTCAATTTGAATGATGTGGGATACTTTTCCTTCGACTGTGTAGCAAAGGGACAGGGATATCGCAGCGGAAGTAAAGAGAGCAAGAAAATGTCCGAAAGTCAACACAACTTTCTATCTTACGCAATACAGTATGTAACATCTCACAAAACATTACTTTTACGTCCAAGAACTAGTCTTGTGACCAAAATAGTAGCACACGTGAGTCTTAGGGAAAATGAAACCAGATTCCATATGTCACGTGTGAACTTTACCTTAAAAACATCATCAGCAGAATTTAGATGTGCCTTCAGCAGGCATAACTATCTATGAAATGTAAATCAAACTTAACATGGCAATAAAAAAGATTTTCACTCGTGGTGGATGGAATTTTGTATTGGTCAAATAGTGGACAAAAACTACAGCATCATCACTTCCTAATCCCAAATGTAAACCTTTTCCTAGTTTATTTTCCTTAGCAAGCGTTATTTATAAATGTGTAATCGGGACATTTTCAATAATTTATCTTTATCTACCCCAACGTTAGTGTAACATTTCGTTTGAAAAAGTTTTCACTTATTGGTTTACCTAATTATTGCTATTGCACAACATACATACAAAACCCGGTGCTGTGGGTGGGATCATTCTCAGCAAGAATTGGTAAACTTTTTTTTTCAAAAGTCATCTTTACTTGTCGGCTTTTTCGAAATTTTGCATGTAAAGTATTAGCGAACAACCTTGAGCCTTCCTCGTGCTTAGGGTACCTACCTACGCAACCCATTTTAAAATAGTGCATGCATTTCAATGTCGGTCTTTGAAGTAGAAACCATTACTTAAAAATACTTGAACCTTCAAGCTCAGCGGTAACTATGAATGTAGACTCTAGCAGTGTTTAAACTAAAGTGAGCTTTGTCAAAGCCAAAAAAAGTTTCATAACCCGTTTTACCCATTCCAGAGTATGCGAAAGAAGGTATTTGTACATGCTTATGTGTGACCCCTAAAACCACAATGCTCTTTATATCTAAAGTCATAAAAATGAAACATGAAACATCCAATGAACTGTGGTCTTTTTTTTTTGGATATTTCTGGTTTTGGACATAAAAAACAATTATTTTCAGCAAAATGGCGAAGAAAAGATATGCCAGCAAATCATCATGCTATTCACATCGAAAGATTATACAGGGCTGAGTATGATTTTTTTTCAAACAACGTGAATTGCTTTAAAATCTTGCTCCCACACATCCATACTTACATAAAGATATGAAACAGACAATAAAAGGTAAAGGATTTTCATAGTAGAAGTGTGAAAATTCTTGATATCCATTAAATTACGTAAATAATTTATCAATACATTTTTTTGGTGAGAATGCAGCTGCCCCTTTTCAATTACATTGCAGCCAAGTCTAAGAGGAGGATCGACTCAAACACTGGAGTAATGCTTGATATCCGATGTTATTGTATCTGCAGGGCATTAATCAACAATCCTAAAAGACACAGCTTCCCCATTTGTGTATTTATGCATTCGCATATTAAGGCTTTGAACGAGAGCAAAAGTGAAACTTGATCAGTGGAAAATGGGTTAGACAACGTGTGGTGCTTGTAGAGTGAGCAAGACAATCTTTAAATAGAACTTGACATATGACACCGCTTTTCATTACAAACCCTATTTCTTGAAAGGATATCGAGACTCCAAATCTCCATTCGGAAATGACAATAACTTATCTCATAAAATTAAAGGGTTACGTAGCTACAAGATCTCACATGACGAATCTTACGAGAAAGTAGAAAGGAAACGGATAAATTCTATGTAGTATTTTTGTTCTTTTATTACACATGAGCTTTAAATCGACTGTTATGTAAAACTTGTGTTTTCCTTTTCATACTTGCTATGAATACTAATCAAGATAGCAATCAGCAAGTAATTTGAGCAGTAAATTCAGGATGAAAACCGGAATTTCAATATTCAATTTGATGTATGGTAAGTAAGAAGCTTTGCACACATGTTCCCGCATTGCAATTTCTTCTGCTATTTACGCTGTCGTGATAATTGTTATTCATCTTCGTTTGTTTCATGGTATTTTTTACGTTTCAGTTCTCAGTCTCCTGCTGTTCAAATTCATTCAGGTATTATATCATCCTGGTGGTAAGTAAAGCATAACTCCTTATCAATCCATCCACCAACGTGTACACACACTATTGCTCATGCCAGGATCAGGAGCAGCAGAAGCAGTAGTTTAACAAAGACCTACTGACCTACTTGCACACTGAACTAGACACACTTTCCCTTTCACTCGTTCAGACACTGTAAGACCCAACAGACACAATACAAACGTTACGACTTTGGTTAGAAGCTTTGCCTAAATGTTATCTCATGCTTTGATACGAATATTTATGTAATATTTATCAGTAACATCCGTAATCTATTTAGTATTTACGAATACTGGTTACATATTTAGACAAGTATTAAAGATCAGAAGTAAAACAGTATGTGGCGAGTATTTATGCGTAAAATTGTATTATTTGCAAATGAAGGTGGGAACCAAGTTTATGTACTCTAATGTAAACAAAAGTGCCCTTTATATTTACAACTTAAATAAGTTAGACAAAATTAAAACTAGTTCAATTTATTTTATTGTAATTTATTTTTCGTGTATGCATTTTACCGAAGGGTACGCTGGCTTTGGTATTCGTTCTTTAATGACACAAATGCCTTTACGTTTGTTTTCGGAGAGGAAGCCAACTATCATTGTGCGCAAACTCCATTCGAATTCTTGGAGGGGAGTATAAATACTCTTTACTGCTAACATTACAGAAAAATTGGATGTCTTTCAATGCGTCCCACGCAATATGCCAAATTTTTCTCGGTCATTCTCAAGTCCTAACAGATTATTCCAAATGAGACATATCAAAGTCCGCTTGCTTTACATACACATCTAATTGAAAATGAAAAAAAAAAAAAAAAACTGAGAATTTCAGTGATAAAATGGGCTTGCTTGTTCGTATTTATCACTGCTACTACGATAAGTCGAGTTTGGTTGACCCAGTGCCCTGTTAAACTAGACCTGATTCTTGATTATGATTATATTAAGCTTCTGTTGAGGACAAAGGCAAAATACCACATCTGATAAAAACCTTTGGAGAAAATCTATCGAGTCATTTGTCGTTTATTAGAACCTAAGGTAAATACATTACGAAAACAGTTTTACCGATTACTACCTTGTCGATTGGCTAAATACCTCCTAAATTTCTCGTGTATTCTTCTACTTGGGGATTGAGGATGTAGGCAAGCCACACTGTTCCGTGCATGGAGTAGTTCGTCATTTGTGGAAGTGTAATCTACCAATCTGTGTCAATTTAATGATATCATTATTGATATGACTGTTTTTCTCGATAGAGCACATGGTTTTTTATTATTGGTTTACATATTGGCCAGAAGGTTTGCTAACTAGCAGTGATCAAACAGCCTCAACCGCTACATCATGAGTGGAGGAGGTTTGCAGGTCGAGGTCTACCATATTTTTCTTTTCATCGCATATCATTAGTATTTTTCATATCAAATCTATGCACTTCCATAAAATTGTGCTCATAAATGTCATATATCACGATTCACAAAAAAATAGGAAGTCAAAAGTCAACCATAAAAACTTTGTGGGAAACATCGCATGTCGGAAAATGACTACGTTACCTGCGAATTCTTGTCGCTCTAATTTAATGCATTTTTCAAATAAATTTTTCCATTATAGCATAATAGCATATTTAATTAATGTGCCAAAGTCGCAATACACTTTTCTTCTATTCGAATATAATGAACGTCCACTGTCACTGTCCTCTCTCTTTCCACCTGAATGTTTCATATCAAATCGTTTTTGTATAAATCAAAGGGCATATGTGATGCTAAAATGAATCCATTGTAAACAAAATTTGGAAAAATGATTAAAATCAGTGGTCAATTTAATTACGTTGGCCAGAGCATATACGTAGATCTTTCATGGTAGTGACAACTAACAAACTAATCTCGTTTAGAATTGTTACTGCAAAGGGGTTATGCCATTACTGGGGTGACTCATCTACGGCATTTTGTAACCAGTACCCTTTATCTGTACAAGCATACGTGCAACGTTTTTTTGTAACCCAAACAACACAATCAAATGTCAAGTTCTGTTGCTGTTTGTAAAAATAGGGCAGGCTGACCCATTCTTCGCCACCCATAAGATTTTTTTCCTCTTCATGTTTGTTTTTTTTTTGCACGGGACTCATCATGTATTTCATCTTGTGCGTAATCAGAGTAGATTTGAGACAAAAATGTACATATGGATGAATTATAGTATCATCTAATTGTCAATTGTATTGTGTACCCTTACCGTCTGCCATTGTATGAGCGTGTTTTTAACGTTGAATATTATCGTTTTGCAGCTTCATTTTCGCTTTTGGTGTGTGCGAATGTTCTACTGTGCAACTAGGTCAAGTATGCGCTTTTTGTGTGTGAATTGAACAATAATAAATGTTTTTATTTTGCCCTTCAGATAAACAGATTGCATATTTTTAAACAGATGGATTTAAAACGTTTGGGCAAAATGTATCATTTATTGCATATTTAATATTTGCATTGAGTTGGATAACAGCATTATCGACAATGCACAAATAGATATTTTGTAACGCAATTTTGCATTGAGGATCAATATTTTGAAAGACAAGAAATTTGATACTTTTCAAAACTATTAAAAATGTCAATTGTACAACCTTAAACTTGGTTTTATCGTAAAGACAATTCGTTTCAAGGGTAATGTGCAATCGATAAGTTGCAGAACATCAACATATCAAAACACGGTAACTAAAAAGCGCTTTCCAAGGTTAGATAACAGTTACTAGAATAATCATTAAGTAGACTCGGAAAATACACGATGCTTTTTAACTAGAGACAAACATGGGTCTTAATTACCACGACTCTGTTAAAAGCAGAATTTGCCAGTGCATTGAATACGAGTTACATAATAGCAAGTGAAACTCAACTGAACGTTTAAGAGCATGATATAATTTTGCAGACTTATTCAGTTGAAGTGATGACAAAGCGTGGTTAAAGAGGTGGCTAATGTTGCTATTGAGGGATCATCGTGATTGTGGTGTGGTTTGAGCTATTGTGGCGCGGTGCTTTATTTGGGCCAAGGTAAAGATGATGCACCTACTTTTTTTCTGTGTAGGAGAGTAACATGAATTTCATGTGCGTCTATGTGATAAAAAAAGACTATAATTGCAATGCAACTACTACTGCTACTAGCATGCATCGATGAGATGGACTGATTTGTTAGCGTCGCCACTAAAACACTAAAAAATGTTTACAAACATTTATCCACAGGAAAACACTGATAAGTGGACGTTCTTGAATTATTTATCAAATTCATGTATGGAATGCACGTACAGGAAATAGGTTGCTCTATTTTGTTCGTTCATGGCATCTATTTGAGGAAAAAAGTAGTAATTGTACATAAAAGCTTCTTCTGCAAACCTTCAAAATTTGAGACCACCTTACCAAACCCCTATTTGCACTGTTTGTTGCATGCAAACTCATTGCTTTGTTTTAACGCTTTCATTTTCAAGTAAAATTATCCTCACACCTTTTTGAAAGTTACAAAATTATATTGTTTTCCCACGTCCCTTTGAATTGGAAAAGCCATGGACAAGAATTTAATTAGTAGCTTTACTACCGCCTCTTCGTAATAATCACAGGAGTATATTGCATTATACAAAACCCGAATTTCATCTATAACATAATTTATAATTGGTTTCGGATTTGTTACCGATGTCTTGTCAAGCAAAAATACAGCGGCTTTGTCAAGTTTGAAGTGTCCCGTACAACGGTCCCATAGTTTAAAGGTTGAGTAAAGGTCTTGGTTGCCATAGGTATAATATTAAAACAAAGATTTGCGTCACTCTAAGTGCTACAAAATGGACACCAGCTTGATCATCATTTATTCAAAGAAAGAATACGAGTTTGCACTGAATAATTGTAAACATGTTTTGCAAAAACGTCACACTCAAGCAACATCATTGGGGAAACTATTAAATCAATAGCCGTTTCGTTGAAATTGTCAATATGTCTTCCAGGGTTCCAGGGATAGTTCAATGTGAGAATTTAGAAGCATGTTTTTCTTAATGGTAATGTGTCTCCATCTCCACACATCAGCATACGAACATGTTCCAAAAGTAACACATACGGGTGCGCGCTCAGCGCATAGTATGTCCGTTCATCCTGTTTCAACGACGCTGTCACAGAGAAAATGGGAAATGGGGTCACCCACTAACATTGGCACTCCATTCCATTGAGCTACACAGCATGCACTCGGCACATACATAGCATGGAAGAAAATCGGGTCGAGAGTAGGTTAGTGCTAGTTTTATTCCATACATTCCGTTCCAAAAAAGTGCACATCTTACCCAGTTGCTCTACTATACCAGTAGCGGTTAGCAACAATGCCATGATGACTGTCACAGAAGTAAACAAGTGGATACCGAATTTCCACTGGCGCTTCCTTGTAAAAAGAAAGTAACGTTGCACGAATTGCTGCTATTAAAGGCCGAGAAAGTTGAGAAGTGTATACCGGGAGGAATACAGCACATCAGCGTGTCTCAGAGCGCCGCCGCTGTCACCAAGACATGCATGCCTTTCAATTCACACTCTAACCGTATTGTCTTGATTACCTACTTGACGATGTCGTCCTAGTTTCCAAAGTCGTAAACCGTTTCACCGTACAGTCGATCGCAAAACTGTACACTACACAACTATTATCATGGCAAGTTGTTAAATCTTCCTGGTATGTTAAGGTTACTCTTGAAACACGCTATTGCTTTTCATTACGTGCTTCGTTCTCTTTTACTTCCTGATTATGCGGTAACACTGTCAAACTACTTACGCTGGAGACAGCATTGCTATAAAGCCCTTGTATAACTGACTTTCCCATAGTATTCGGTCTATATAAATTCACCTCAAAATTACAAGACAACTTTCATTTCACATAAATGCTTTATATTAATTTCTTCAGTCTCGCCTTAAAAAGTGGAAACAAATTTTTCTTGTTGAGAAGAATTATTTAAAAAAGAAAAGAAAAACACTTCCGATTTTTTTAGAACATTGAGCACGACCTTCGTATGCTCCTTTTTGTTCAAACAAACCTTATGAAGCTAGTGCTAGTCATAAATTGCTACAAGATCGGATTAATAATCCTTCCGCGAAATATTTGCAATACCATGTTAAACAGGATTGCATCATGTCTCATCAAAAATGCACAAGGCCCTCCAAAATGATTCTCTCTACGTATGAAATTTTCTCCACGAGTCACTCCAAAATGAACATAGATTACGGTCCGATAGTATAGAAAAACAGGTTGATGGCGAAAACTGATATTAGCTGCCACGGTTCTATTTTGAGTTACATAATAGTGATCGTCCAAAGTGTGCTGTAATCGGGGGTATACAAACGAGTACAAGAAACGAATGTTAGCGCATAGCAAAGTTTTCACTTCGCTTTCTCGATAGTTCCAAGCGTTTTCTGGATGAGCTCGGCCGGTATGACAGTAACGTTTGCGAAACAAAATGTGGAAGTGTACACATCAACTGACAACTTGAACTACGGAAAGAGGATTTTCCCTTAAAGATGCAGAAAGGCTTCAGAGTCTCCTCAAACACGTGAGAGGCAAACACATGCCTCGCAATAGAGGATAAAAGGCACCCTCTCTTTTCTTTGTTACCTTCCCTTTACTATGAGAATTCAAACATGAGAATGAGAAAACACGTATTCGCATGTGGAACAGCCGGCAAAAATGAAAATTGAACATACATACGTCATGTCATAGTCATAATATTTAATTTATACTGTTTTGAAAGACGAATTTCTGAATATGTTTGTGGCTTTTTTACATAGTCGATGAAGTTGCTTGTTACAATTCCAGAAAAAACGTTAGGCATACTGTGTACTGCAAGTGGAAAAATTATTATTTTCAAGCAATGTTATAAACAATAGTCGCTGATGATTGTTCCTGATTAAAAAATATGATGTGCATAACACATGGAGCGTAAAGACCGTTTACATTTTCCAGAAAATTAGTAACATATTACATATATACATACAGTATAAGAAAAGCATGCTTTAATGCTTTAAGATAATTACACGATTTGCATACTTAAAAAGATGTGTGGCTGGAGGAGTTAAAATAGGTGGAGGTGCTCAGCCCAACTACCATATACAGGAGTAATGTAGGATGCTTGGACACAGTAGAACTGACCTAGTTTTCTTGTGGATCGATCCATAGAAATGAGAGCAATAAGTAGAGCACAAGTATTCTATGCTATGCGAGACGGGCGAGATGTAAAGGAATGGAAATGGAGACCTGCCTGCCTTCTATCCAAAACGTGGAGAAGTCTCATTTCTGTCCATATTAAACATAAGAATTCGTCGCTATAAAACTAAAGATTTTATGTGTTAGTTTTGAGTCTATAATGCTGACTGCAAATATGTATTGCTTCAGGAATCTTCAGCATACAAACAGAGGAAAAATTCATACAAGTTGTATGAAGAAGCAAAAAGAGCGTTACATTGGGCTTCTGAGTGGTTCACCAGGCCAAGAGGACCAAGTGCAGACACTAAACAGCTCTTTTGGCAAGTTGAAGAACGAGGATTGCAGCCTAAAGAATGATACATAAGTATACCCATATAGTAGTTGATATATCGTAGGTAAGTGGCATATAAAAATAGGGAAATTGGAAAAACGTGAGTTGTCATGGTTCTGGTGAGTCGATGCGTAAAGTAGGTCTTTTAGGTCTCTGGAGAAGTAGTTACACGAGTGATGCATTAGGTGGTAGCGGTGGTACAATCTTATCTCTTACCCCTTCCTCGTGTGTACAGCAAGAAAGCTCAATTATGCTACTTCTGTTAAATAATTTAATTGAAATTTCTTCAAATAGGTTTGGATCGCTTCATGTTTAATTAAATGTAAAAAAATACCCCAATCGCATCGCCATACAGGTATTATTTACCAAAAAATAAGTCGTCCCGAGTGTTTATGTGTCGACCAATTGTTCAGTCAGTAGTACTCCTAGCCACTACACTTGTCTTTTTTTTTTGTACCAGCAATGCGTTAACTCTTATTGTGATAAGCATCTTATAAACTTAAAATACGAAAATATAGCCTTTTTAATTATCTTACCTGAACCACTTGGTTTGTTACTGCCGGAATCACTGTCAGTCCCGTGACCGCTGGAACCTGTTTCACCGACTAAATGGATTTCCACATGTCTGTTATCAGGTTCCTGGCTCGTACTTGCTCTCGACTGGTCATTTTGACTGAGGTCGGGAGATTCTGAGGATGTTGACCCAAGTCGAGAGTGATGGGAACCTACTGGAGATGAAATCATCATTTCCGAAGAGGTGCTGCTGGTACTGCGGTGATGAGATAAAATATGAGGATGTGGGGTTATCACGGAAGGATCTGCAGCTGCTCCTGGCATCTCATTTGCGTTTGGTAAATCGGCCGCGTCAATGATAACTATATTTCCAGCGTGAGCTGGAGTTGGACTTTGGTTAAAATTTTCGTCATGCATTTTGAGGATGGGAGTAGACTTTCGAAGAAAAGAAGTTAAAAGAAATGACTATATAAGTTATTGAAGTACAGTTACGATTTTCACCATAATTCTAAGGTTATTTTTTGAATCGTAGATTGTATGTATTTCGGCACAGTAGTTCTCTCTCGATTTTTTGTCACATAAAGCACTGGTTTTGGTTTAATTTTGTGTTGATTTCCACAAGAGTTGTCCTTTGATTGGCAGTGATTAAAATTAAACACTTATCTGTAGCTAATCTGAAAATATATTTAACAGCAGAGGAATAGTATAATAAACCATGAGAGGTTAGAATGAAAACGTCTTAGAAATATACGCTGGTTTTCAAGTCGATTTAATTTTGATAGTCAATATGCACAGGTAAGGAGGAATTAAAGCAGGTCACCGGTATTGAGATAACTGCACCGAGATGTTTGCCATCAATGAAGATATCGAAATATAATTGCCATACACACAAAGAACACGAATTGTATTTTGATTTAAAGCTTATTTGATTGTTTCACTGAATAATGTATGAACGCAAGATTGTCATATCACTTTTCCATGAACTGTATAAACTTAAACACGTGGGGCCGTCACAGAGCACATATGAGTAAAAAAATTTTCAATGTATCATCGTGTATTGTTTGTTCCTCACCGGTAGTTTCAGTACATTTTTTTGAACACTATAACATGTGAAACATTAGTGCTGATTTGAATAGGTACTCGTAGTTTCTCCAGCAGGTGCGTTTCACAGGAATGAAATCCGAGAGAGCTCATCAAACCAACACTTTTTAAACATTGAACTGAACAATTCTTTCCGACACAACTCTGTCGATACCAGAACTCTTTCGCCAGTCTCTGATTGTAACTTTGCATCAATGTTTTAATTTCGCCTTTGGAATTGTCATGCAGGCACCACTTTTGTCAAGACGATCCTACATTCTAATTCAATTCTAGAAAAAAGTTTACTCTGACAAACTAATGACACTTCATCATTTCGTGTCAACGAGGCCCATTATGCACACTACTGTATTTATCGATTGTATATTTGGTACAGCCTGCTTAAAATCGATTACAATTGCAAGTCGTTTCTTTACTTGGCATAAATTGATTGTCCAGGAATAGTAAAATTATGAGAATGGGCGAATATTCACACAAAAAAATAAATGGACGAGCAGTTAGTCTGAGTCAACAACATGTAATTAATTGGTGTACTACAAACAATTAATATGCCATTAAACAGTGTATTGAAAAGTCATTGAACTAAAAGTTATCTAATGGCTGTTATGAATGGCTCCGTAGCAAAACCGTATTTTCTTGGAAAATAATGGATATTTACTTGATTTAAGGAGCACTGCACTATAAATATAGGTACCAAGTCTACGCAGCGAAAGATATTTGAATTGTGGTAGGGACGGGAGCTTATGTAAATACGTTTGCTCTACTTTTGGAACTGACCGAGTTTCCTGTGTCGTTCAAGGTCACTGTAACATTACACTAGACGCACTGGAGAAAACTAGGGGAAAAGGAAGCAGGAAAAACCGAGGGGAGTGTTTACGTGTTTTTTTTTTCTTTCTTTCAGATATGAGTTGAGTATAAAGCTTACAGATTTAATACATATTTATATAGGTATACGTGTGCCTCCTGTAAAGCTCCTATACACCGGTGAGATTGTAACAGGAAGTTATGCGAGGGTGGAAAACGATTATAAATTTCATGTGAAATTTTCGAAAATGTAATGTAGTCAGGTACGTAAAGCAAAACAACTTCTTCTTCGAACAAACAAAGCCTTCAACAAATTTGCATATATTTTGCATTCACTTTTGCACTCAACAGAGGAAGAAACACGTTTTCAATATCAATGGCATGCAGAGTCACTCCATTGCGCAATGGCTGGCTGTTAACTATTGCTTCTCTGCTGCAGTTTTACAATAAATTTTACTTTCGTGGTTTAACGTAGGTCAGGACGACATTCACTCTAGAACTTGGTTCACGTTTTCGTATGAAATAGTTCCAGGGAATTTTATTATTTTGGAAGAATCCCGAGAATGCGAAGGCTAGTGATGTTTTTATCGCAAAATTTTTACACGATTATCACTGGTGACATGTGTTTTGAAACTGAACTGTTGTACGGAACCTATTGTGTCGTATCAATATTCAAGACATGCTGCTGGATTTGGATGAGGAAAGAAGTCTTTCATGAGAACACCCATAAAATGTATCTGATAGCACAAGTAATATTTCCAAGCTTTAATTGCCTTAAAATAGTGTAGGAAATGCAGCAAAAACAATTAATCTTAACGGAAAGTAATGATCCACTTGAAATTGACGACTTGCATGAATGAAACTTTGTCACATTCGCTTTTCTATTCGAACAAAAACAAACGCTTTGTTTTAAAATGAAGGCAGTATCAACAATAACTTTATTTTCCGGTACTTGTCCACCTGCAGACCAATCACACAGGCTTCAATTCTCGCGTTCACTTAGAAATTCCCCTGTGCACCTTGTTTTCTCCAAAGTAGTCCGTACCCCACACTCTCCACGACACTTAATTCCCGTTTTTGAAAGACAACTTATTATAAACAACTAGGGCAATTGATTGTCCTTATTTTTCACAACACTATTGAATGCGTGAAACATTAAATTGTTCAGCTTGGAGTATCACCGTCTCCTTAATGGATAGCCAGCGTTTCAAAATATTTCTCCATGCAGGTAGCCACCGTCTCCAGTTTGTAATGTGCAAACACACACACTACTACACAAAAGCACACTATTGTAATAATTGAATGTGTGTGTTGTGTCTGAACGATGTATCTCTTGCGTAGGGGAAACAATAATTCCGCAGTAATAGTGTCTCTCCAGCATAAAACATACGCTTGTCTCTTTTTCTTTATACTAGTTCGCTATAGACTATTAATTTTTTTTTTGTTTGCCTTGCTTTGCTTCTTTGGAGTCGGCAGGCTGGTGGTTAGGTAAGGTGATGTAAAACTCTGGCTCATCATACACCGTCCTCTATCCTGTCGTGTGTGTTTAATATGCATATTATGGAGCATGAATGTATAATAAAAAAGAAATTAAGCTATAGGAGGGAGGAAAATTATATAGGCTCACTGTATAGCGTGTATATAGTAGTCAACGTAAAAGAAAAAAAGCCCTGGATGTTCCAGCTATAAGGGAGAAGAGAAAGAGTAGGTTACTACTACCCATAATAATCATAATCGGCACCAGCGTATTTTTGTAGGAATATAGGTGTATTCATCAAATACTACTATATATATAAAATCATTTTTACATGGCTACAAAAGCGTTCGTGTAAAATGCATGCCATCATTATCATCATCGTCAGTAAAACCTGAGAGGGAGCTAGGAAATAATATAGGCGACGACGACTGTCCGCATCATGTTCCATATAAACATGCCAGGAGCAGAAAAAAAAGAGCTCACCAGGAAAAAAAAGTAGGTAAAATTGTAAGGCAGTAGACTAGTAGTGTTGGCTTTGCACGTAGAAGGATCAACACAAAGAGGACACACATGTTTATGTTGCACTGTGAAAAAAAAAACTAAACCACTGCCAAGTTCAAGAGCAAAAATATATCTTTGGCAGCGGCAGCAGCAGCGCTGCTGGTAAAATAACATTAGTCAAGAGAATATTGTATGGAGAATGACGATGAGGAAAAATGTGGGCATGTTAACTTGTACAGACGAGTTAAAGAAAATAGAAAATGTGGATGGATTGTAATGCATGAAAAGGGAACAGGGAAGAAATAAAAAAAAATTGAATACCAAAGTATGAGCGAGCAGTGCTGTTGCCTGGATACTTTGGCGTTTGGGTATATGGGCAGTCTACTACAATCAAGTGTAATTATTTACACTCAACTTGCTATGAAAACAGAAAGAGTAACATAGTGAGAGAAGCATTTGAATTGATATTAAATTAAGGGAACGTTCATATGTACGAAAGGGAATGTGCAAAAAAATGCTAGCATGGATAAAGGGTGGAATCAATGACTAGAATGGCGATGGAATCGGCTTGAAATAAGCCGTTGCTGCCTGCTCTGAATGATACCAACAAGAGCTTACGACGTAGTAAAATTGGCTCCGTGAATGTTAATTGAAGGGGGAATATGGAATAGTCTTTGAAGATAAAGATGACTTGAAAATTTGTACATCATCAAGTCGTTCCTGATTCTGTGTTTAATCTGCAGAATCAGCAATTGTCGAGTTACGTGTGCATCTCTATGCAGGAGAGACTTTGTTCTATGAAATGTACTGACTGTGAACGTAGTACGACTAAAATTTTGGTAATTTAGTTCCACGTTTGATGCAAAAAATAGATAATGTAAGTCTATGAGGGAGTGTGTAAAAGGAAATACAATTTTTTAATGTTTGTAGGTGTATGAAAAATAGTAAAATTCTTCCGGGTAGCTCATAAAGAAATTAAAAAACGGCATATTAATATAGTATGTAAAATTGCTGCAGCGTGTTGTATGTGATTTCAATTCTAGCATCGGGAGAGCTGGATATTGATAGATTTTCATTTTCAAGCTTCAAATTATCTACCTGGTGTTTACTGGCTAGCGTCAATGGTTTACTGAGCATGATTCTCTGTATTCTGAGCACACTGTAGAAAGGGAATGTTGTGCTTAACCTTATTGGCTATAAGCATTATAACTTGTGTTGTTCGGGTCATTCATAAATTAAGTTATGCAACACAACAAGCCGGTGTAGCCCATTTAACGTAACAACTCAATAACCCATCATCGATGAAATCTTGTAAACAATGGCACCCATTATTTAGCCCACTTTTGCGTATAGAAATGTATTGGACCCGACTTTTTTCCGGTGATAGTCGGCTTCGTCAACAAGTGAGACGCAATAAAGCGAAGGACAAAAAGGTCATTTTAATACGAAATTTTGGTCTGAAGACGATAATTATATTGCCAGTGGTTTGTTAGAATGTATAAAAAACGTATTTTTATTGCAGACTATCTAAACGCAAAAACTCCGATTTATGTACGCGTTACGCGCAGTGACATGACAAGTGCTCTGTAAACTTTAAAAACTCTATTTTCTCAGCCAAGAAGCATTCAAAACGCTTTTGATCAATACTGCAAGCTTTTATTTTCTTCGTTAATCCTACCCCAACCAGTTAAAATTGTGTAAAAAAACTGTGACGTACATAATGATGAAAGAAGCAACATACGTTGGTTGAAGCATGTACTTGGGCTCAATGCAATATAAACCAACCAAACGCGTTACATGATTGATGTAAGTTTTTATGTCTACAACAACAACAAAATTATTCAGGAGGAGGTTGGTCTTCGTGTTTCAGCTCAGTTGTATAGTTGCGTTGCGATGGACATTCTACTGTGGTACATAGCTGGACAAACCGTTTCATGTTACTCTAGGACCCACTCAGAACAGCTACAAAATGCAACATGCGTGTAAAAAAACAGCCTTCCTTGTTCTCGAAATTAGCGTTAGTGTATTCCGTGCATTAATTTCGCTTATCCCATTATCTTGTCAGTCACGAGTATTGTTGAAATTAATTTCACATTTTTAAATAATGCAAAGACTGCTTCATTTTCATACGCGCTAAGAAATCTGTAGACTGTGCAAAATACATACATACATCAAAGGATTAATTGATGCCATTAGTTCGCTATACCACGGCTTTAATTATTACACAGACGGAAGACGACCCATTCAGTTTGCATATGTCTTAGCATTTAATAAAATTTACATAAAAACCGCATGCACAGCAGGTTTTCCAATAACTGCACTAAAGTTGAAGCTTTGGTCGTAAATTTTGTTTGCTTTTGTAAAAATAAAACAGAAAAGATGTGTCGACTAAATAGTTGTTTACCTTATATGGATCGTGCGCTAAAGTTTGTATTTAACACTTGTCACGAGTTCAGGGTAGACCCCGATAATTCGTGAGCCTCATATCAAACCCTAGGTGACATTGCTGACAAATTAAACTAAAACAGGACTCATGATAAAATCTTGTTTGAAAATTTCTGTTTGCCAGCCTTCACTGGATTCTCGTCCTAGTTCCCACAGGATTCATTCATGCACATGCACAACACTATTTTTTCTTTTCAATTACCGTCTTACTTAACGGTGAATAACTTACTGCATTTATTTTCACGTATCTCAAGAAGAACCTCGTCAAGTTGTCCATGTCATAAGGTGGCAACGGCCGAATTCAATGATGCATATTTAAAAAGACCATGACGCATGATGTATCGTACAAAATATAGCCTCTAGTAAGCTACTACTTAACTAAACCCAATAAAAATTATTATTTTTCTTCCCACAGTTTGTTGCCGTGGAAACGGCAATGTTTTTTTAAATCTAACTGCAACTTACATCATAACATGTATGGAGTACAATGAGTCACATTATCTCATTTCATTTCCAGCTCCAACTTTTATATGTACAAAAAAGAATAATGATGGATAAGTACTCCACAAGATAATGATGCAACGGTGATTAATCCTAGAAATTGTTTGGTGGGAAGAAACAGCTCATGGATTCCTGATTCACCACAACTCGTATATATCTCTTGAATATATAACACGCATCACATTGATTGCGATTACGCTGGTGTGTGAAAAATCCGTGAATCATGTTTGTAAATGTTCATGAACTATAATCCTTGGAGTATGCCACATTCCAAAGCAGCTTTAGTTATTATTATTAATACGTATTATTTCCAGCAAAACATTTATCTCAATCAAATGCATTTGCGCCTCGTAGAATACAGTATGGGACACAGACACCAATGTTGACGTTTAATTGGATAACTACGTGCATACGATAATTACATTTGTTTACTTTTTTACATTCGCCATTATGATTGATTACTGATCAACTCATCCGATTTTGCTAAAATTATTGATTTGCTGAATGAGAATGAATGCGTCTGCATATCCGCACTAGTGTATAGCGCTTTGCGGCAAAAACCTGGACTGATGGACTTGGACGGATGGCGGGCACATCTAAAAACATCTGTTTGTGAAACCAAACTGTAAACAATAAACATTCGGTGCACAAAAGTTAAGTAGAAGGCATGATATTGTTATCCCTTGTCCTTAGAAGCGGACTCATTGGGTTTAGACTTTAATATTTGGGAACATTTAATATTTGTGAAGTTTCCGTTTGCAAATTAACCTTGACAAAGTAAGTAGGTAATACTTTAAATAGTCTCAATAGGCGGGCGGCGTTTGAAACCTGAAATGAAAACTTCCCCGGAAAAACATAAGCATGGTTTTGTATGATGATAAGAAGTGGTTGTGCCGGTTAATCCGAACGGCTTTTACAATTGAGGATGATACGGGTATGAGTTTAAAACTTACTTTAATTGTAGACTACTAATATTTTTGAAAGGAAACAGTTCCAGATTTGTTAACGAATGTACTTTTAAGGTGTATGTGAGAAAGTTTTGAAAACTAAACCTGCACTGCCAATGGTAGGAAACAAACAAGATTTGGATGTAAGCTCTTTGTCAAGTGATGATTCATTTGATATACGAGGTACACAAATAAAAGTTACTTTTAAGTTGGGTGGTTTAGAATAGAAATTGGAGTTGTCAATTGATTTGATTATTGTGCGATTTCAGAGGGAGCCGATTTAGGGCACCGACGACGATCCAATACTGCTATTAGATTGGAGAAATTAGAAAAACAGAAAAAAGCTCAAAACTCTACTCACGTTGTAAGAGTGAACAATTTAGTGGAAGCTCCAAAAAATCAAATAACGTTTACGAAAGACACCGGCTATGCAAGAAAAGTCAACGACTTCAGTACTCACTGTGTTCCTGTGGAAAAACTGTTACAGTACGTTACTTTCAATAATATTTTCTCTACAAGGCCGAATGATTTTATAGTAGTATACTTGACTGTATGTTTATTTGTAGGACGGTGCCACATCCGGAGACAATTCCATTTGCGTCATATGCCAAGTTCGATGCCTCGGGGCACCATGGCAGCTCCTATAAGCGTATTGCCATTTTTATTCCTTTCTTACCTCCTGAACATCGAAGTTATCCGATTCGGGTCGCCGTAATAGCCACTGCCAAAGTCATGGATCTGATTGGCCTCACATTATGGATGACATCCCAGGCTTACCCGGCAGTTGTTAAGGATCTTCGTCCGATTACTTACTACTGGTATAAAATCCATAGCCAAGCAGACGCAAGACATGACCATATGTGGTTGATTGAGTAGAGGACTAATATCTTTTACATGAATTCGTTAACAGTTTACAAATAGCAGATGAAGATGGCGAGTGGGACTCCGATTTTCCGCCTATGGATCCAACTGAACCAGTCTCCAAGTTTTCGTTTAGTCATTTAGCCCTAGTGAAGTGTGAAAATGATCATGCTATGCAATCAAGCTCACAGTCAAAAGTCAACCTCACCTTTCTCCTCCCAAATGGCTCAAACTTCAAACTAGCTGTGGATAGTACTGATATTTCTCTCGCAGATTGTTTGAATTCCTTATTACAAAGGTCTGGATGGGGGCGTGGCTTCCTCTCCACCTCGTATGCTGCACCAAAGGAGCTGTACCATTTTGAAAAGTTTGGAGACACGACTGTGCAATTTTTAGATTTGTCTGTAACCATTAATGATGCTAAATGTAAAGACTTTTGTTTGGTACGAAATGGGGCGAAAAGTATTCAAAGTGCTGCTGTAAAACCAGATGCGAAAATAGGGTACGGCTTTTTTGCGTCTGTTAATTTGATTTTAAGTCAGCATTTTTAGATTTCATAAGGGTTTTCATTGATTTACAAAGATATGGGAGCAGTCCATCTGAAATTGCAGGCGCAAGATCAAGCCTGTATCCAGTAGTTGTTTCAACCGGTCGGTTCAATAGAGTAAAAAATGCTCTCTGTGGTAAGTTGAAAACTATATTCATGTTAGAAATAGGGAAATCATATTTTTTCTTTTGTTCAGTGATATGGAGTGGAGATCGAATGGACTTGGAATTCCAGCATAAAACAAAAAGTTATCCACTTTCGAGCTTTTTCGGTGTGAAGTACGATCCAATGAAAAATCGTGTTGTCATCTCAATATCGCAATATTCCCATAGTGTGCCGATGCAAATGGGTGCTCATTATCTGACCGGAGGAACAAGTCATTTAACATTGACTACGACCGATAGACAGATAGCAACCGAATTGTATCATCATTTGATTGCTGTGATTGGAAATAAATGATTTTACATCATTATGATAACAAGTTTCAGTAGACATTCGATGTTAATTTTATTGGAATTCACGAAAAATGACAGGATATTAATCGTTTCAATCTTTCATATATTTTATTGTACTACAGCTTCTACATTTTCATACATGTGTACAACTTAATTGTAACCCTTAATTTATTTTAGCTATGCAAGTACGTTTACTTCACAGTACAAAGTCACGAACATTATTTATTACGTACGTTTGAAAATATATTATACCGTTAACCATCTTCATTTACACTTTTTGTCAAGCCCGTAAGAAATTCTATCTGCCTTAAACGCAGAAAATTTGAACAGCCGTGATGTGATTAAGTGTATCGTGACAAGATCACATTATCCATATTAAAAGCATTTCAGCAAACAGATTTTATACGAGCTCTGCACCGCATGAACTATATACTAATCTGCTAGTAGCAGTCCAATTATTACCTACTTCAGATAAAATAGGCGAGTTTTATCGATTGTTTTGTTTAGCATTGCGCACTGAATTCCTGTTCGCGTTTATTAAACAGTTTTGTAACGATTTGGCTACAAATTTTTTCGTGAAATAATCATGGCTGATCAATTTGCTTCTAGTACAGAGACTTATGCTTGATTTTTTCTCTCATGATTGTTTTTTTTTGTTGAAAATATCAGTATTATTTTTATAGTTGCGAAAATCCTGATAATCTTCCTGAAAAATCTATCTTCTATGTAGTGCGAGAAATGAAGCTAATGAAGTTGTGCTTAAGTGTATTTGATCTCTTTATTTAAGTCTTGATCCAATTGGTACTATAGTTAATCTTTGAAAAGAAGTTTCTGAAATCGCCAAATCCGCTGTTCAATAAGATGTCTACGAAAATTTCATAAATTCTAATATACGCTTACACCTTATAAACCCTGACCAGACTCTAGAAAGTGTCATAATTTTGTAGTTTAGTATTATTTGATACAAAGAGCACTGTATGTGAGTACGTTTCTTAAGCATTTAAATTTAAAAAATATTTGAATTGAAAAATTATACAGGTGGTCTAGTCAGAAAGAGCACTACCAACTTAAGGCGTTTTATTTCTCTTTTGTAGCGCGAACAGGGATTGGCAAAGTTTTATTAGTTTTATTATGCAATATATAGGCTTTTCTGTCTTATATCACTCAAAATAAGTGCAAGACAAAGCAATACATTCACTCCTTCTTTGCGTATTTTAGCTGTTTTCTTTGTGTTTGTTCGCCTTTTACTGAAAGAAAATTGAAACGTGTTATGTTAGATATGTGATGAATATGCGTTCAACTTTAGTACATCAGTTATAACTATATAGGTATTGTTAATGTCATTCATTTCATTCACTGTAGTATTTTGGAATCTTCTATAGAACTATAGAAATACCGAGTCTAATTATGACCTTGACATACTGTCGGCTACCCTAACACAAATGTCGTAGCATATACAGTTACTACACTAATGCAACAACCTCTAATTGCGACTAGTCTCTTCCCGGTAGCCACCTATTGTCTAAAACACGCCGACAGACTCGAACACTGTTTTAATGAAGTTTTCCTCTTATACAAACTTACTCATTCTAAATTGATTTCAGGAAAGGAAAAATATGGGGTAATTTATGCAGAAAACATTTATTTAGAACGCATATTATACCTTGCCATTTCTACCGTGGGTTATCATTTGTGTGATAATTTCACAGTAATGACCTACAAGACAACATAATAATTTTTAAACAGAAAATTGTCATTCAGTTCCTTTCAAAAGTAACTGAAATCACGAAAACGATTCAATCGTAAATGAAAGTTTGCAGTCGTTGTTGATAAGTTTTGAAAACAATGCACATCACAAAAATACAAAAGACGATGAAAACTGGTATTGCTCATTTCGTCTTCGTTTCGACATTGTTGTAATTTAAAGAGGACATCCAATATCCAGTATTAATTGTTTGTGTCGATTCCCTTGAACAGAGACAACAGTGACATCTCAGTTAGAAAACATCCGTTTTGTAATAAAAACTGGCTTTCACATCTTTCTTTTTTATCTTTCCCCAGTCAAGTGATACCAAGACTTATTTCAAGTTTCATTTTTCTTTTCCCTTGAAGACTTCTGTAAAGACTAGCATCCGTATTTCAGCACACTGCTGATACTCAAAGAGAAAACAAAATGTTTCGGTTCGGAGTCTTGCTATCTTCTCCTGCTATACTTTCATACAAGACTAACCTGCAAAAAAGTAATAGGCAAACACAACAGTCCCACGGCCATAAACGTTTTTCATTCCCTTCATATTTTCCACATTGTAACCCATATGCATTTATCTCCCAACGGGTTATACACCTCCAGAGCCGCTTTACTCTTGTATTCTGACACACTAATTTAAAAATTCAAACCATAGCCATTTTGCTTAGCAAACCACAAACATAGTGTGTACGTGCCCACGTACCAATTTGTCTGTCGAAGAAATTGTATAGTCCAGTAAGCATTTCACAAGGGTAGATTGTAAAATGCAACACAAAGGATGTTTTGATAAAGATGATGGATAGAAAAACTATTGACTTGAGCCAACCTTACAAAACCGTAATTGAAACCGACAACGGTTCATGAATAACAGGAAGTCTGCAGCACACATTTTCAATGGGTTTTTTAATCAGAGTTCTAATTTAACAAAGTCCTTGCAAATATATTTGATACTCAAGCGTTTCTGAGAACATTCTATACCGTTTCTTCCAATAAAAAAGCAATTCAACTTTCCTCCATGGGAGCTCGGTTGATTGAGCAAAACCAATGCTCATCAAAATCCAGGGACTACTAAACAATCTTCCTCCGATATTGCATCTATATTACGTAATGGCCAAACAGTATTAAGTTTTATTGCATGATACACCGCAAGCACAAATAGCATAACAGTCCATTTTCCATAACCCGAAAGGCCTCTTGGATAATCGCAATTTCTCCTTGTTACTCTACAGCACATGTAACATTTCACGTAGCTGTTTGTGGGCTCAAATTGTATCCTGTTTTAAGTACCTGCCTTCCTATATGGAGGAGCGATCCGTAGAAGAAGCATAAACCGGACAACGGCTTGGGTTCAGTTCACCATTTGGCGCACTTTAAACACCAAAGCTTTGTGATTCTCTCAAATTCAAACGATGGTAATGATTCCGCAACTTCGTGAGAAAAGGAGACGACTAACAGGCTGAACAACAACGGTCCATACGTTTTAACTACATATTTAGCAGCAAAACTACCAGCATATGATGCTCAGCCCTATTACCAAACAAAAAAAAGATGGCCCACTAAAAGAAAAAGTTGGTGAGGGAGAAAGTGCTTCTTTTGTGAACCCTACAGGAGAGGCGACATGGTAATATCGTTACCATGAGGATAGGTATGTACACATTTTCTTATCTTCTGCAAGCGTCACTTTAGCCCAGACAAGGACCGCGTACAATGCAGACGTTGGTAGTACATAAAATGCCAAGGATAAATTGTGAGAAGAAAGAGCAAGGATAAAAAGGCTACTTTCTCCAGCATGTAAAACTCTTTTGAGACTTTGCCGCTGTTGTTACTCCTTTGGCTGCTTATTTCTGTACGTATGGTTTCCTGTTTCTGTTCTCGTTTTTTCCCCAGTCCTCTGACAAATGGTTTTGAGCGTACATTTCAAATATCCATTTCCAACGCCATTATGGCTCTAACCGTTTTCCCTTTCTTTTTTGCGAATTCAATGACCTGTCTTCGCGTAAAAGAGGAACGACAGCATAGACAACTTTAAGATAAATAATATCCAGCCTCTAGTAGAAAGAGTTGGTGAGGGTGAAAGAATATACCCACTTTCTGCATCCTAACGGTAAAGATATTAAATGGGGTAAACCTTTGATCTCCTCTAAAAATGCATTATTCATTTTAAGGCTGTAGACTTTAAGATTTCGTTATTTAGAACCTTCAAGTTCCTTCGAGTAAATTATTTTGACGTAAACAAAGAAAGGACAAACTTAGTCTCTGAAAAGAACGGGTTGAAGCAGTTGCTGCCAACAAGTTTTTGCTGAAATATGTTGCATAAGTTAATGAAACGTAAAATCCTCAATTCAGATTGTTTGACCAGAAGTTTGACGTGTACTAAAGGCAATTGCATCATTCCAAGTGGTGGTAACCGAACTGTAGTTTTTTTTCTTAAATGTTTTTGTAATGTGTTCAAGATCCCCAGACTCACTGGAACAGTACTAATATCCAGTGTATTTTTCAAAATGTGTAATGGCTCAGAAGAATAGTAACAAAACGAACCTCAGCTCAACTAGTTTTGGAGTTGGTCGTTTTACAAAGACCATTTTCTGATGAAAGGAGTCTGGAGAAAGCAGTACTCAGAAAATCAGATGTTTTTCAACTTTCCTTGTTAATAACTTTGAGCGATACAAGAGCCTCTAACTAGTTTAATTACAAAAGTCCCTGAAATCTTTAATATCATGTTCATAAATCAGTATAAAATTTGAGAGCGTTGAACCATCATTATTTCTTTAAATAAATTAACTACCTTTTATATCCAAAATCCAAACAATATAAATCCTCAGCCGTCAGTAAATGCCGAGGTAGCGTGAGCTCAAGAGTTGTAAATAATTAAGAGTAGATCTTCAAGGGATTCAAGAGCCAAAAATAATGGTACCTCATGGTGCGATACTGAAAATACTTACGAGCTCGTAAGAGAGAGCTCTCGGAATGTTGCACTTGTGGATGAATGAATATGCTATTCGTTATGCTTGTTACATCTGCACAGTGGAAAAGTGTTTTGAAACTTTGCTATCAAGGAGTAATTTTGTTACCAGGCCAGCCAGGAATCTGCTTTATGATTTTTTTGGTAACGAGCGTTAGAATAACTGCGCAAACAGAGTAAAAACAATTCATATTTGATTATAACGGGAAAGTCTTCTATCATCAGCAGGTGAGCGGAGCACTCAGTTTCAAAGAAACACATAAAGCTCAGATATGCCTGTAATTGCACCCTATTAAACCATATCACATAATGATGTAAAACGGCTAGTATCAAAGTCAGTTAAGTTGAAATTAGCATCGATATAAATGTGCAGGATCATTTACCTTGCGAAATTATCTTTTTTTTAGTGAAATTCGGTGTTCTATTTCCACACATCCTAAAATCCTAAATTTCTTTTAATGGAAAAGAGAACTTGAGATGTCAACTCTCATTACCGCTCTTTCCATTATTTCCAGAGTGCTTTATACCTATGTAGAGTGGCAATGAGAATAGTATGAATAGTACTAATGTGCTAAGCCATCCTTAAGCCATGCTTATTTCATTCCACTCTCTCGTTTTGTTTGTTGATCCTTTTCATTTCGTTCATACACAGTAGTGGAGAAACTTGTCGTTATTTTTTTTGTTTTTCGGGGAATATGAGATAAAAGGCCAGTCATTCTTTCTTTTGTGAATATTTAAAGTGGGAGGAGTATATTTGAAGCCTTTTAAACCTAACACAAACACATTTCATTGTTTTTCGTGACCAAAATGCGTTTTACGTCGTTTGTACATCAAAAAGAGCAGCAAATCCTATGTATCAGTACTATTTATTCTCTTTTCAGTTCTAATCTCCATTGGAGTCAACATGCGAAATGCTTCATTGTGTATGCCATTAATTATGAGCAAAATTATAATCAAGGTATGAAATCATTGGGACAAGCAAAAATGAGCGAGTGGGATCGACCTAATGCTGAGGAAAGGATAAAGTACTACGAGGATCGATACATTCATTAAAGGCTACGTGGAAATGTGCGCTAATCTCTTTGTATTCTTGGTTGTCTGGGACTTTCATTTTGAATGGTGTTTTAGTAGCAACTGGGGATTCAGCCTCGGTTTGAATAGATTAGCGAACAATGTTCTGCTTCATTAATGGGCGGTTTTTGTGCCTGACCTGAATGAAACTCCTCTGCCCAGCAGTTGATGTATCATAGACTGTTCCATTGGAACGAATATTTTAGATATTTTTGTTGAAAGTAAATCCATCGAGAGCATGAGATGTAAGTAATCGACCAATATTTTCTGCAAATAATATTGATACCGTGTAGTTATGCATCATATCAGAAATACCCGTCTGAAATAAACTGCAATAGTAATTCACACATGTGGATGGTTACCAGGGACACAAAAAGGGCAAGGCTAATACCGTCGTGACTCTGGAAGGTTATGTTGTGCTGGGTGCATGACGATAAAATGATAAATGTGTTTTCTTTAGTGTTTCATTCGTTTCCTTGTTCTCATGCTGCTTTGGATATGGATTTTATTCCGCACATGTTCTTGCATACCAAACAAATAAACCGTAACTCAACATTATAGCCGTCCAATAGGTCCGGGACGGGACAAAATGAAATAACCAAGTCCTATAGAGAACTTTCCGCCTTTTTGAACCGAAGCCTGAAATGCTTCAAAAAACATGAAATTGTCAAAATTACAGCTAGTCTGCTGACCTTCATCCAAATGCGAAAGAAACGTACAAAACCAAATTTCCTCATTTTCGGCGAATAAGTTGTTTGGAATCGAAATGTTTTGTAGTTATTATCTCGTCCAGAATAGTATTTTCCCTTTCCATTTTTCGCCAAGCATACTTTTCAGATTATATCCCTGCTGTGGATAA
>VICI01000975.1:0-27366 GCA_019593645.1 Akabosia matsudoensis | reverse complement strand
GCTGAATTGAAACAAGTTTAAACAAGTTAAAATAAAAAATTGAAATTTCGCCGGGTCTCTAATTATCGCCGGGGGTCGAGAGGGAAGTTTCAATTTTTCGCCGGGGGCGTTCTTTAGAAGTTTTACGGTAAGCTTGTTTCTACTCTTAAATCCATTTCTTCTCACAGGCAGTTTGGAATAAATCATACGAAACTTTAAAATTTTGAATGTTTTCGTCTTTCCAATCAAGGTCATATGAAATGAATGAAAATTTTCATGCATTTAGAAGTACCGATGAAATGTAAAAAGTATTTACAAGTCAAACATGAATACTACATTTGCAGATGGACAGTGATAACGATTATCACATCAGTCTACTAAGGTAGGTTACTAGGTATACAATAGCCATACAAGTCCACGTCAGATAATCATATTATCATGCGTTACAGCGATAATGATGTCTAGTTGCCGATAATTCATCTCCCCAAGTACGTAATATCCCCGTGCTCAACACATCAAACGCAAACTACAAACTACGCAAAGATTTTCCGTTTATGAGGAACAGAAAAATGATGGATAGGATACCAACCAACCACAAACCCGTTTTTGTAACCATCACCTAGCGTACAAAGCAGTTTACATTTTTAAAAATCATCCAGACTATCGTAAATCTAAACAAGCCATGTAATTAAACTATACTCAATAACCCGAGGCATTAATATACATAGTCCCTTCGAGCCTCCACACTCATTTTTTCAAAACTTCTATGCATCCGGAGGTTCGGGAAGGTGCTGCAAAGACGTGGTCATACTCCATACATTTCTAGAGAGAAAACTAATCCCAACTTGTCCCCGTTTGCTATATAAAACTGGAGACGTATCTTCGACCTTTGACAAGCGAATCTTCCTTATTAGGTAACAAACATGATAAATATTCGTATACGATAACGTGACTAGATCACTACATTCAACCACTTAAAATCTAGTCATCAATTACATAATTGCCCTTTGATTAAACTTACAAATGATTAAACATTTATTTTTTATATGCGCAACGACCCGGCGGCATCAAATCAATGACTCAAGAGGGATTGGTTGTTGGATTCCTCCACTTGAACTCACAACGAGGGAAAACGTTCAGCTGATTTCCTCATTTTCATGCACCTTTTTTTTGTCTTGTTGTTATGAAAAAAAACTCATACGTTTTCTACTTATTTATACGCTCATACGATAAAAGCGTACCTACCACCTACCTACTTTTGTTTGTTTTCATCTCAGTCAGACAGAAAGACACATGCATTCACTATCAACAGAGGACTCCCCTTTGATGAGATGTTTGGCTCGAGCCTAGCTAAAAGTCTTTTTTGGGAACGAAAGATGAATGGATGAAAACGGTACAACTCCAAGGGAAATCTGGATTACCATTGCTTTGTCCAATTTGAATTACAACTTTTAAAAATATTTTTGATGTGATTGTTTTATGTGACTATTTTTTTTTAACGTAGGATTTATTAGTAGAGATCATTTTTACCATCTTGTGTGGTGGAATAAAGACGTGATGAGGTGCTAAAGTTAAAATGATGATGTAGACGTTAAGTGACAAGTTTCGGCTTAGTTTAGTTCTTTAGTTCGTGGGCGGTGTTTACAGTAGTCAATTAAGGATGGCGGAAGCGTCTAATGATGGGAAGTTGGTGAGGCAGTTCCATAAGGAACCTCACATCAAAATTTCCCATAAGGAAGGATCAAAGGTTAGTGAGGAATGCCAAAAACGAATTGAGAACACGAAGTGGTATTTTCGGAACACTTTTGACGATTTTAAACATTAGTAAGAAATTTTATAGTCTTTGTTTTCTGTTGATAGTATATAATCCAAAGAATTGCGACCAATGAACATCCCTCGTTCATCAAAATATTTTGTAAATCGGTGTACGTAAGTAAACATCACTGTAAAATTTACAGACGGGATAAGGCGTACTGGATAATGGACGTAAAGGTGATAACAGTTTCCAAATACCTTAATAATTATATACCATGCCTGCTGAGTAGCACAAACAATCTAGATTATTCCCTAAAATTGTTTCAGAGTGCCAATGGAACCTATCTCAATGGAGTAAAGTTGATCCCTGAGAAAGAGCGTGAGCTTAGATTTGACGATATCATTGGAATCGGAATAAGTCATGACTTTCATGATGGTGATGAGGCTGCAGTCAATCCTGATAATAAAGACGTGTACATTTTTAAATTTGTAAAGGTAAATAGATGATGATGTTTTCAAATAATAAGTTTAAAATGCGCTCTGTTGTAAATGTGTCCAACCATTTCCATATTAGGATGACGTGGTCATCGTGGATTTGGAGGACGACGAAGATTTGGAAATTCTCCAGGAAATTGATAATACAGCGCAATCTGAGTCTTCCAGATCTAGGGCGAGTACTGATCAGAATGTTCCCGTGTCTGTTAAACGTTCTGAGAAAATTTCGCCGGAACCACCAAGCCCTAATCGGAACATTAGTGTACCGCCCAAAAGTGTAGAAAAAAGTTCTACAAAAGCGACTAGTTCAACAACCAACCGTGCTACAATAAGTACCAGTGATATATTCAGTAATAGACGATCATTTGTTCCACCTGCTCCACCTCCACCTGTGATTACGACCCCATCAACCTCCAATTCACCCGCGGGGCAGACATCTACATCAGCAAGTAATAATAGCGTAGAAAACAACAACGCTCCTAATTTAGTGCCAAATATAAATGACAAGCATCAGAATAAAGGGACCGACGCTGACGTACCTGTGATAGAAGTAAGCAATAAACGACAACTTGTTACCAAGCATAATGACAAACCTCCCAAACGGTGCAAGTTCGATGAACGGAAAGATAGAAGAAGCAGTGATGATTCCAGCGATGGCCTTGGAGAAATTCAAGACGATTACATAGAACTACCGAATTCAAATAAGCCTACACCAGTTCAGAACGCTTTAGATGAATCAGACGACGACATTATTGATATAGAAAGCTGGTCTGAGCGACCTTTTCATGGATCCAACCGGGCTTCCTCAGTTGATAAGGCTAAATCTTTCTCAGGCCCTGATTTGGTCAGTCCGAAGAGTGACAGTTCTTCAGATCGGATGGAGGTGGATGATGATGACATGATTGTGTCTTCTGAATCGGAATACAGCGGCGAGGAGGGGGAGGAGAAACGACGTAAGTATTCTGATCTTAAAAGAACGGTGTTGCAACGTGTTTGCAAAGTTGAGTTGGAGCAGGCGATAGTGTACTCTTACCGGAAGTACGGGTTGTCAACAAATTTATATGACACCTTGGCACCAGCCACAAGGGATAAAATACGTGGACAGTTCTTGCAGTCACTGTTGCGTATTAAAAGAGCAAAAAGGTCTGGTGTAGGTTAGTCGAATCACAAATATCTCACAAATATATTTGTTTTTTCTGACCCAGTCTTCTGAATCTAGTGATATCCTTCATTGTAGATTCCAACCAAACAAACATGAAATTAAATATCTATTCTGGAATGATTAAGTGTTTTCACTAAGATTAACTGGTATCCTTATGTTTTCAGGTTCTCCGACAAAAGATACGTGTCAGGACGTTAGAAAAGACATCAATTTGTGTAGCGACGAAGATGACCTTTTTCGTGTAGATTTAGAAGACGAAGAGGTACGTGATGATTCATCGGAGGGAAGAGAAGTAGAATGTGTTGAAAGTGGTAGTTCGGATGGTGAAGAGGAAGGAAATGAGCAACAGAACCAGCAACTTCAACGCTTCTCAACCAAAGAGCCCGAATCACCAGCAACGAGCAAAAGTACGACTACCCAGCCAAGGAGATTACAGATGATAACAGATGCTCCTCCACCAAGGCAGGCACGAAAAGCTCAGTTAAAACATGGAGCCTTCAAACTGCCCATTGCACCGAGTGCGTCAAAAATTCAGAAAAAAGTACAACCTAGCTCAGCTTCGAAACAAATACTGAATCTATTTAGTCCCTCCGTGCCACTCTCTCGTGAAGAGCAAAAGAGACTCAGAACAGAGAAGCTGCGTGAGATTGAGTTGAGCAAACCGAAGGAAGACGCGAGCAAAAGAACACCAAAACCTAAAACTACACCGAAAGTTAAGGTAACAAGTCGGAATAGGAACGACACAATGCTAGAAAGTATTATGAACTCTGAACATCAGAATACGAATACGTCCAGTGGAAATCCAGGGCCGTCCAGTGAAAATGAAAGCTCCAGTGGGGACGCATTTGCTGACAGTCCTCCAGTCGATACGAACGATAATCCGGATAGAAGACCAAAAAAGTTAGTGTTATCACCGGAGTCACGTAGCGACGTGTCATCTATGAAAAAAGCTCCTGCAAAAGAACCTGTGACAGCCCCAATGTGGCTTAGCGATGAACAGACAGCAGCTATTCTGGGTGGAAGGGACCTTCCATTATCAAAGGAAGGTACACGAATCGATGCCCCCGTAACAAAGGAAAAGCTAGAGGCCTCTAGAACCTCGGCATCAAGTTCGAAACCAGTTAGCGCCCACACACTATTGTCAAAAGTAAGAACAAACGAGTCTGCTTTAAATTCAGCGGGAAAGTCTACCGAGCCTAAGGGTCTAACGGAGAAGACAGCTGCGTCGACAAAAGATCAGAGTGACCCTAGTCTTCCACCAGTTGGTCTACGTGATCCAAGATTATTTGCAAGACCACACAATCCTAACCCTGTGGCATCCAGTAGTTCGAATAGACCCGAGTCTCGACCAAATGGTTTTCATAATAGTGCTCCACAAGATCGGACTCACAATGCAAGTACTGCAAGAAGTATTCCCACACCTTCTGCTCAAGGCCGAAAGCCGGGTCCAAGTGTTCTGAAACCAGGAGCAAAACCTATATTATCACCAACGAGTGGTATTGGAAGTGTTCGATCGTTCATAGATCCGGTTAAAAAATCAGCCACTAAACAATTGAAATCTCGGGCCCTTACGCTCACTATTCCCGAAGATGAGATATACAAGAGAATATTACGTTGGAACGCTGACTGGTTGGAGGTAATAACAATAACAGTAAGACTGTGAGTATAAACGTTGATGTGTGATAAGGAGTATTTTGATTCTTAACAGGAAGAAAAACGGTTAAGAGAACAGCAAAAGATCGCAGATCCACCGCTTCTGACGGAAAACGAAACACTTACTATGACTCTTCTCAAGTATGAGAACTTTGAAGCATACTTCAAAATTTACTTCCCGCTTCTGCTTTTCGAATTTTGGGCTTCAATTACAAATGACAACAGTAATCGCGACCAATCGAAGAAGTAAATTGACAAAATGCCAATAATTTATGTAAGGGGACAAGACGAGTGCTTATTTGTCTTTTCTTTTCTGAAGGAGCTCGTACAGCGCGAAAATTGAGGTAGTCGATGTAAGTAAGGAATGTAAAATCATGCGGAAGATAAAGGAAAGTCCTGCGGAAGAAACGGAGGATGATAAGCACCGTTGGGTTTATGTCACATATCACAGTGCGTTATTTTTAACTACATAATTTTTAGGTGAATAGTTTTAAAAAATTGTTTTACTCATGTACGTTGTTTGTAATTTTTTATACAGCGTGGGTTAAAACACGAGGAGAAATTGATACTACACGGAATTTGTGTATTGTACAAGTGAAAGTGACCGATAGTGATAAGGGGAAGTCGCTGACGAGGTCTTTACTTGGATATTGTCTTCCAAATACTCAGAAGTGGGAAGTTGCAACAAGAGAAAATTGCGACCAACGACTCAAGGCGAAAGGTGAGATGCTAATGTATAAAATATTATGTCCGCATATGTTTTCCTATAAAAAGTCTAAAACTCCAAAAAAAATTTATTAATTTAGGGAATGAACAAGGGTATCGATTGAGGGAACAGATAATGTGTAGATTATCCCATTATGTGATAGATAAGAGAGAATTAATACAAATAACTAGAGTTTCTTACATCACTCCGAAACTTCGTGAGTTTCAAGCACTGAGAGCGTTACCAATGTCCGGATTAGCTGACCAAATAATATCCCCTGTCGAGGATTTGCGTTATTCTTGGAGTTCATTGCTGGCTACCAAACATTCCTACAACGAACTTATCTCAACCTGTTTTTCGGTACAATAAAATTACCAGCGGAGTAAATTCGTTCAAAGCACTTTTCACCATTCATTTTTTACATTTAGCTTAACACCGAGCAGAAAGCGGTCGTAAGGCTGGCCTCTCAAAGAGTCGATTCTCATGAACCAGAACTAATGCTTATGCATGGTCCACCTGGTACGTTTCTTATACACAAATAAGTCCTTACTGTAGAAATAAGTTATTTAGTAATATGCATATTTTTGGTAACAGGGACAGGGAAAACGAGAACTATCGTTTCATTGGTTCTGCAAATTATAGTGACGAATCTCAGGCGATACCCTTCAAGGCACCCTCGAATTCTAATATGCACCCCATCAAATGCTGCAATTGACGAAATCATGAGAAGGCTCGAATATGCAATTAAGGGGCTTCCTAAAACTGGTGACTAGAAATTACACTACTTCACACAGAAATTACTTACACGTTATTAAAATTATCTAATACTTTTTCTCCTACTTAATAATAGGTAAACCAATAGAAATGCTGAGAATCGGAGAAGGATACCACCATAGTTTGAAGAAGTACACGCCTGATGCTAAAGTTGAAGCAATGAAACATTCAAAATCGACGGTTCAAAGTATTAAAACAGAGGTTAGTAACGCTTTTTCAAAGTGTAAAGTGGGTGAAATAGATTTGTAATGGCAAAGTTGACATTTCAGCTTGACGGGACTGAGAAGGATATCGATGAGCTAACTAGAGAAATCCTTGAGATGAAGAAAAATCAAGCCCATCCCATTACAATAGAGTCGAAGCAACAGCAACTCCAGGAAGTAGAGAAAAAACGAGCCATTTTGAAGAGGGATTATAACAGCATTATAAATAAGGTAAGCCTTCATTATAAAGTTCTATTCTACTCTATTAAGATGTGATATTCTATATGAATTCTAAAATGTGATGTTAAGTGCTGTCTTCTTGAATAATAGGAAAAGACTGTGGCAGAAACTCAAACCAAGCGTCTTGAGGTTATTACTGGTTCGCATATAGTCTGCACCACTTTGGCTTCAAGCAACACATCGAATATGAAAGCATTCACAAATAAAATACCGTAAGAAAGTTGATTCTGCGGGCCTCTAGTAAACTTTTAATGCAATTTAGGAAATCGGGGGTTGATACCAAATTATGTTTTGTTTCAGAGAAAGCGAGAAAGCATTCCTGTGTTGCATTGTTGATGAAGCGTCTCAAACGACGGAGCCAGAAACTCTTTTACCACTTCTGTTGAGCATCGATAAACTGATGTTAGTTGGCGATCCCTTTCAACTTGGAGCGACCGTCAAGTCCTCGGTAATTACTAGATTCATGAAATCTTTCCTTTTTAAATGTATGTTATAGTGTGATGATAAAGTTTCATATTGTGTGTATAGAGTGCTGAGGATAAGAACTACGGCCAATCTTTGTTCAAGAGACATTTCGAATTTCATAAAAGAAATAAAAAAGGAAGCCCAGTAATGTCTCTGGTACAGCAATATCGCATGCATGAGCAAATAGCAAATTGGCCAAATATTTTCTTTTACGAGGGGAAATTGAAGACTGTCTATCAAGAACCTGATCCTAAATACCCGCTCCGACCGTATCTATTTTTAAACTTATCTGCTGGTCGTGAGCATGCTGAAAGAGAAGGGTAAAAACAAAATATTTATTGCTCCATTATCCAAATTCTCAGGCGGACTTCCCGTAACTAATTCTAATTTTTTAAATTAAAAATCAGACAAATACAAAATACAGATGAGGCTGCGATGGTCAAAGCCCTAGTTGATACCATAGATGACATGTTGACAATATTGAAGAAAAGATGGACAGTAGGAGTGATAACTCCATACAGTGCACAAAAGCAAATCCTTCGCGAAGAATTCGCTGGGTAAGTGCTTTAGCCTGTTTGAACCATTCAATATCATAGTAGGTTTTAAAACACATTTAAAAATGAACTGTAGGAAAGTCTTCAAGAATTTCACGAGCTTAGACATTGAATCAGTCGATGGATTTCAAGGACAAGAAAAGGATATCATAGTAGTGTCATGTGTAAGGACAGACGCAATGGGCTTCCTCAATAGTCCCAATAGGTTGAACGTAGCTATCACAAGAGCTAAGCATTCACTGTACATCATCGGAGATAGTACCTGTTTGTCTCAGGTGAGGAAAGATGAAGCATCATCCTTGATGGTATTCTGTATTTTACTGCGAACATATTTGTAACTATCAATGTGAATACTTTAATTTAATTCTCCTTTGTCTAGCATAATATGTGGAAATGCCTCATTCAAGAAGCTGCACGAAGCCAAAACAAATGGGATGTTAGTCCGTCATTCAAAGCAGATATTAAACTTTTGAAAAACCAACTACGAAATCAACTCAGCAAGCAACAGAAAACGTAGCTTTTATTTTTATTATTTAAATATCGTTTAGTCTGATTTTCTATTTTACTATATTCAATATAATGCCTACGTAAGAGCTGTGATGAATAAAGGATTATAGTATTAATATTACATGAATGAAAGCAGGTCATTATTATTATGCCTCGACACGCAATAATTTATATGAATGTATCTACTTAGTAATACAGATGGGGCTTTAGTGACCACGCGTATGTTCTTTATGACCAACATATTCTACCTAATTGCTTAAACACTTAGATATGATTATATTGACAGCACTGACAACCCGCCTACTTAATTAAAACCGATTATTGAATAATTTTGTTGTACTAGTAATTGAGAAACTTAAAGGTTTTACTTGGTAAATACCAACATAGATTATAACATTATGCTTCAACACGAACATATTGAATGAAAAGAAGGAAGAGCTCACTTATTGATTGATGCTAATAAAAGTCTCAAATAACAAGCTGCTTAAACAAACATACGAGAAAACTTATGCAGTTTCATTGCAATGGAACCATTTTCAATATGATTCGAGTCAGGAAAAAGTCATGTGAAGTCAAATAAACTGGTTTTTCTTCGTCTTCAAACAAGACAGCAAACAAGGCATCAATCTTCTTTATTTTCAAAACAAAAACTTGCTAATCTTCGTCAATTGCTCCTTTCCGCGTAGTAGCCTCTCATCAATAAATACATATCATATCTTATTGCTCGTATCATATTACTCCAAATCAAGATATTCTATGCATTTGCATGAACTCAATATAAAAGCTTTAAAGCTTGTATACGCATGCATTTTTATACTAAACTTGTCATTAAGTTGCTCTGCATTTTCTTTCACTTACGAATACTTAATCATTTACTGAGATAAATAAAGAACAAATTCTCAGTTGCTTCTCAGTTTGTGTTTACTCTTACAAGGAAAAACATCAAAGACAAAGTCAAAATCTTCGAAAATGTCCAGCAAAGATACGTCTTCAAAGGGTATGGGGGGAGGATCCTCATTTGGCGGAGGCAGTAGTGGAGGTATGTCATTTGTATATTAAATTATTGTGAAAGCAAAGTCATGTTTTAATTTCCATATTATGCCTGCCGTTTTAAGGCTCTTGTCCATGGGGTAGTGGCGGAGGAAACAGTGGCGGACAAAAATGTCCCAAAACAGGTGCAATCGGTACAAAAGCGCAATGTCCAGGATGTCCCGGAGGTAACAAGTCTGGTGGGGGCTCATCATGGGGTGGGAAGTAGTAGACACGAAGGAACATATTTTCACAAGAATACTTTTCTATGAAAACTACGTAGTGTAAAGTGAATTTCACGTCAAAAGAATTAAGTAAAAATTTTCTTATTTTTGTCCTCTAAAATGAATAAATAAACCTAAAATGGATCTGAGGAAAAAAATTTGCGTGTATTTTCTGGCATACAACAATTGCATTTCATGCGCTTTCATGTTAATATTTCCAATGGCACAGGCCGAATTTATTTAGAATAATCAGAATCAACGAATTAACAATGAACAAAATTTCAAAATGAATTTCTCAAAAATTTACACGAAAAAGTTTTAACAGAGTGAAATTTCAAAAGTTCCGATTTGCCTCATACAATATACCATTTAAACTTCTAGACTTGTTAAGAATGTTTTGCATACGTTGAGATACTTATGCAAGCTCTTTTGGCACACGCAGCACCAATACCGTATTTTATTTTGTTTTTCAATGCTCGTTTCTATACTTAATACACTACTCTCTTTCAATTGTTAATATTATTTAACTTACTACAGTCAAGAGTGTGTATCTACATATTTGTACAAAACTTAGATGTCTAGATCAAGGATTACTTTCAGCAATAGTAGAGTGAAAACTGCTTGTTTGTTGTGGTCGTTGTTCCTTGCATTCATGTAGCGAGTGTTTTTAAGCGTTCTGCGTTTTCTCGCTTGTGTTGGATGCATTTTCTGCGGGAGGTTCTGGTTCATGAATACAAAACCAAGGCATCTTCTTCTGCAGCTCCAACCTAAAGTAAAGAAAAATTTCCTTTGCTACCAAATGAAACTAATAGGTGGCAATTAAAAGCTAAAATGTACCGGTATCTTGGATGATTGATGGCGTATACCCAGGGATCCAGACAAGCCACTGTTTTAGACGTACAAGCTGGTATCATTGAAACCAGTGGTGTTATAATTTCCCTGAAAATATATGCAAAAAATGACGCATACATCATAAAAATGCATATCCCGTAACACGGTCGGTAGCTGTTTGCTTGTGGAATAAGAGTCCGAGAAAGTAAACGAATTCAAAAAAGACATGTATGGAAACCTGTTTCCAAAAGCAGCAATTAGAGCACAGATGGCATATGGCGTCCATGAAATGATGAAAAGGCATAAAATGCCAATTGCGACTTTTGCTATCCTGATTTCAGCAGACTGTTGTGCGAGGTCCTTGTTCCCTCGAAGAGATTCCACGTTCATTTTTTTAGCCTGGATTTTATTTAATGAAAAGCTTGCATAAGCACTCAACAAAAAATTCATAACAGTTTTTTCTACGAAATTGCTACATTTCCGCAAAAAGAACCCATACACATATACAAGTAAACCAAATTTTATTTTCATGTCTTGTTGTGTACCACGTGCGGAAATATGGTTATTTCGGCTTTTTCCTCAAGTGAAGCAAACATAAAATTATTTTCTTTTCGGGCAAATTGCGTGTGAAGACGGAGGCATTGAAAACTGAAATCGATGTAAAATTAGCGTAAAAGCTGAATTGAGGTTTGGAGTGTCGTTTCATTTACTCCACTCTTGAGAACATTACATTAGTATCCTCCATGCACACCTGCGTTATGACAGAAAATTCAATTTTGTACAGGTATTTTTGGTAATGGCCTCGTTACCAAAAGGATCGCGTGCCGTGCCGGGTTTTAAATTTACATTTAGCCAGCTCTCTTTCCTATTTACTGCATTGCTTTTTGTCGATGACTCCTATCTTTACGGTTACAGCACTCGGGACACTCGACAACCCTTGAAACTAACAGACATGTTTTTATTTGCATTTCCTTCCTAAGTATCCCGTGCTATATGAGACATATAGAGACGATAAACCTAAAAATACATATATATGTTCCCCCTACCACTTTATTTTTCCGACTACTACCTCATAGGTATCCGTTTCCACCTCCATCATAGCTCTGCCAAAAATATTGAAGCCAAGTAACCGTGAAATAATGCAGGTGTAAGCATTCGTTCTTCTAAGCTTGCCTTACATACAAGCGCACCGAGTTACGGTTACAGCACTCGGGACACTCGACAACCCTTGAAACTAACAGACATGTTTTTGTTTGCATTTCCTTCCTAAGTATCCCGTGCTATATGAGACATGGAGGCGATAAACCTAAAAATACATATATATGTTCCCCCTACCACTTTATTTTTCCGACTGCTACCTCATAGGTTTCCGTTTCCATCTCCATCATAGCTCTGCCAAAAATATTGAAGCCAAGTAACCGTGAAATAATGCAGGTGTAAGCATTCGTTCTTCTAAGCTTGCCTTACATACAAGCGCACCGAGTGACCCTGATCTATTTTCTTTAGTGATGATGGCGTGGTTCCACTTTTTTGAGGTGAAAACCTTACAATTTAGTATTAAATATTAGAAGAAGAAAAAAAAATCCGTATAACGAAGTATTCTCCCCATTAATCATCGCAATATTACCGTTTTTGACAGGAATATGACCTTGTCTACTGAGTTACGTTAAGCGTTCAATCATTTTCTTTTTGTGTGTATGTATCACAGTCCCTTTCAAAAGAGTAACAATCGAACCTATAAAATTTTATGTAATTTCCTGAATTCGTAAAAATTCAAATTTTATTGCTCCTTCGCGTAATCTAATAAACCATTAAAAGGGAATCGCACCAGTGAGGACCACATAAAGCACCCAATTAGGTAGATTTGTTCCTGAGAGTGTTTGATTTAGTACGCATAGGATGTTCTTTAGTACATATGTATGCTGGTACCCTTGTAGCAAGCATCATCCCTAGGACATGCTATTTCATGTCCATTCATGGACATTATGGATTATCCATACTTAGGGGTCCTACGTACATCCATAAGATAATCTTGGTAGGATATCCAAAAACAAACTGCACTCGATGCTCATGAACATCCTACGGATGTCACATAAACTACTTAAAAGTGATGTTCCCTAAACGCATTCAACGTAAAAGCGCGGGATACTAACCGGCTTGTTGTCTTTTCACAGAGTTTGGTTGTGGCTTCTGTTTAGCTATCTGCACTGTTCATCTCTAGTTTATTGTAACAAATTAATACAACTGATTTCTTGTAATTAATTAATCAAGGAAACCAGCGAGGAGAAAAGTGTTAGTTATTGTGAGTGACTAGGTTTTAAAAACTGCTAGTTGTCTTAAAGAAAGGCACATTTTCCGAACGAATAGTTAAGCAACGGACTTGAGCTCAGGACGCCGCATGACACCAACCTGGTCCCGCTGTTTCCGGTCTTTGGAAATTCATTAAAGGTAGTGGATCAAAATAATTCAATCATTTTTTTGTTTCAAGTTCTTTGGTTGTGAAACAAAAATTTCAAATTATTTTAAATAGGGAGGCGAAAAGTCAGATAGACAAGAGGACACCATAGTCGGCTACTTGACGAGGGGCGAACACAAGATTTTAATCTCCTGGACGCTGGTGTGGTCAAAGGTAAAACGATATATATCGTTAATTGTATATTTAATTAATGGGCGTTTTAAGAAACTCTGTGTTTTGTGTTAGTTCCGGCGTTCCTTTCTTGGCCATGCGAGCAACATTCCGTTTTTGTTAACAGTCAAGAGATTCCTGAGCTGAAGCCATGGACACATGGGAGCCGCCACCCAAGGATCGTTCCAGACGCGTGTCTTTAATTATTTCTTATCATGTCTGTAATGAATAGCCTAAATTCTATTTACAATAAAAGGTTGTTGATAAAACAGCTGGTGTCTTGTTTTACCGCCCTCAATAAAGATATTAAGCATATTTGGTTACATCGATTAGTCGTCCCAAGAACGTCCATACTATGTCAGGCATTTCGTAGCATGGACGTCCAAGAGCATGTCAAATGGATTATCCCTGAGGATATGTCTAAGACTCGAAAAAAGGAAATTCGGACGTTTTGAGGACGTCGTATGGAGACGGAAGACTTTTTATAGACATCCATGGGACTTTTGTATGTCCAAGTATCTAAATCTAATAGATGTACTGGGGACGTATGTTTGCTACAAGGGTAATGACTCAATGGTAAAAAAACTGGACCTGTCAGTTTTAATCTGAGCAAAAAAAACAAACTTCACCGTCTGTCAGACCGCCATAAAATATTTCATTGAGTGCATAATTGTTACGTGTCATTAGGTAAATTTTTTATCCTTTTTGTGAGTAACTAATGGCTAGTCTATTTACAACAGTACGCTTGAAAATAGTTCTAGCCTTTGTTAGCTTACCTGCTCCCGAAGCAGCTTTTCATGTTCCCTAACATGACCAACGATTTTGGAGTAGAAGAAAGCTGTTAGTGACATTGGAATGCAGTAAGCGTAGACAAATATGCATGCCACAAACGCTTTGATGGCAGGTGTATCTCCCATATAGTCGAACGTACAACTGGTCAGGTATCCTTCAGGTACAAATCGCCCCCACACCTCTAGTGCAGGTAGAACAGTGAATGGCAACGCATACGCCCAAATCAGCAAAATGATCATCAATACTTTTCCTTGGCTTAGTTTCCCGTCAAATGGTTTTGCAATCGTTCTGCACAGAAAACACAGTAAAAATTGGCAATCTGTGACTAATGCTAGCGTACACATATAGGAAGCAATATTTCATCAGTATGGAAAAAAAGTCGGTAAAAAGTCTAAAAAAATTATGGACAAGCTTGGCAGGGATGCTTTTCCAAACTAGGTTAGAGTAAAACAAATCTACTCGTACTAAGTACAGTTTGTTTGTTTTCATCATTCACAGTGAGTAAATTATCGGAAATACAAATGGATATGCGGATCATTAAAGGGAAAACCTGTGTTGGTGGTGTTTTAGCTAGGGTGACTTGAGTTATAGCTTTCATCAATACAACTATCGGCTACCCATCTAGAAAAACATGTTGTTCATTGATTAAACACCTATTTGCACGCAATCAAGAGGAAAAAGGAAGCATGTATAAATTGGATGGTTACAAATCTACCAATTTAACCGGGGTAATGACAAATAAGCTTGGAACCTCTGGTATATCTGTTTAGATTTTTGTGTACTATTTTCTCTATTGTACTCAGAATACGACTTTCCAGTGGCAAAGATAAGGCAGAGGTGCCTTTTACTCTTACCAAACGAATACATTGCTACGAGAATGATCAGTTTATTACCGTTAAACTATGCTACTCATCCAACAGCAGCTAACAGAAATAAGCTTCATCATTAGCCACTGTCCGTATTTCTTTCAACAATGTTTAGAAGCATACAGCAAAGCGAATTACTTTTCACAGCTAAATAAGAGCGCGTATGGTGTCTGCACAGTAAAAGCGCACGATGACACTCAGCATGAAACGAAGGACACAATCAGTCAGTACACAATCCATCTCACAGTTTGCTAACTCTCAAGCTAACATCGACAAGGGGTTCAATCGAAATCACGAAAAGTAGGAAGCTATCCAGCAATGTAATCTGAAGTACAGACAAATTGTAGTCTGATCTATTGAAGGTCTTTTATGTAAAGCGCAGTTATTATGATGATTAAGGTAGTTGGCATTTGTCACACCTGTATCGATCATACGCAATGGCTGAGTTGGTCACGGAAGCCCCAATTCCTGATATGCTGCCCATTATTCCATAGATTTGACACCCGAGCCGACCGTATAACGGACCTGTGATTCGCACAAGTACAAATGCACAAGAAAGAAAAAATCGTCATATAAAATTCATGCACTGGAAACGGTATCCACATGGCAGGCCGAAAGTACAGGGCGTATTAGCATTAACTATGTTTGATTTATAAAATATTCATATGTGATACACTTAACAAATGGCTACAGATAGTCCTGAGAATCCAAATGCTTGAATTTATTGCAAGGGAAAATGTGACAAGCAACACAACATATTGGTGCAATAGGAGCTGCATATGTACATTCTTCTTAAGTCAAATGTGTAGACAAGAAATTCACATTTGGTATAATATATTGCATTACCTTCGTTAAAAGAGTTTGATATAAATACGGGCGTTTTCATCATCATAATGAAGTCGAATATGGCCAAGTTAACTACGAGGAAGTTTCCAGGTGTTCGCAGACTCTTGCAGCTGTTAAAACACCCCGTGAAGGGAATATAAAAAAAGTTTTGCAATTATAGATAATAGAAGGGTAGTGGATCAATATAGTTGTAAATTCAAACAACCCATGAGAGTCATGCTTGAATTATGGTCGCGTTCACGTACGACGTTCAAAACAGGAAGGGCAATACGGAGAAAAGAGAAAGTTTATAAAAATTTCTCAGCAGTGTCCTATAACATATTTTATTCACGTTTCCTTAAATCTGATGATAAAGTGCCACGAACATTATTGATGTTTAAAAACATCTCATATTTTTCCGACATGCGTTACTTTTTTCCTGGAAATATCATGAATGTGAGCGGAGAAATCATCAATGTAAGCGGTTTATTATCGCTCATTACAATTCGTTTTGTCCCAAAGCTATCTTTTTCTGGTAATTGGTCGTACCTGGAAAAAATGTAAATGACAACTCCATTGCCGATCAGGGATCCGAACATAAAGATTATGTAGAACACACCCAGCATGTGATGCATGAACGGGTTGGGTGCCTCATACTTGAGCCAGTGAGGGTGGACGTACTCCAGGTATTCGGCTGGTGTGTTCCAACCATTCATGCGAAATACTTGCCTGGAAAGCACAATACAAACGAAAAATATAACATTGCAATGCATTTATAATTCGTCTATAACGATTGCCCAAAATTGGTGGGCATGTAATGTCAAATATAATGACTTATTGTGTGTGATTGCATATTCATAAGATGAATGCTACAGTTAGCCGAACGAAACAAGGTTGCATGACATTTTGTATTTTAGATTGACTGCAGAAATTATCCTAAGCGTATGCCGAAATCAAATGGACATAGAAAAGAAGACAGTGAAAAATCAAAAATGAGAAGACAGTGTGCGATAGGCCCAGCCTTGATAATAAAAAAACAGATTGTATGTATTTGGTGACAGCTTTAAAATAGCTCAAGCAGAAGCTCTAAATAAAGAATAAATTAATTGGAATGTGCCGAGTTTTATAAATAAATAGACGAGCTATGAAACCCACACCTCTGACAATTACAAGCCTCATGATAACTCGTAAATATTTGTAGGCTTTCACTGCGGATTTGATTTTTTCCTAGAATGGTTTATGCCTTTTGCTCTCTTGTACTAAAACAACATTTGACCGCCTCTAAACACGAGTGCTTTCCATGTTCCATAAATCAAACATGTTGGGGGAGTTACGTTCTCGAAAATATTACGTTTGACAAGAATAAACAACTAAAACCCGCCTCTCACATGAAGCCCACGACGGTGGCTCGAAGCCTACATGTTTCATAATGTTTCAAGGTTGTTATTACGGTTCGTAGTTGGACGACATTGGATCATTATTAAATTTACCCAACTTTCATAGCGGAAGAATTTTGTACAGATTTTTTCAGCTTCGAGTAACTTTCACATGAGACTCAAACTCTGTAAAACCAATAAAAATCTACCGGTGGTGGCTACCCGTTCTGGAAATGAAAATTGTAGCCTAATTGGGTAGTTCTTAGTTTGCTCATGTTCAAAGGCACCGTAAAATTGTTTGCCCCAAAAAAAATTCGCCCCTGCCTAAAAATGTTATACTGGAAATTCATGGGTGTGGGCGCTGAGTGCTTATGAAAATCGCATGACTATCGTCATTTAGGAAAACAGCTACAAAGATCAGATAATACTACTGAATCACACTACGTAGGCCAAGATTCGGCAACCAAAAAAAATAATCCATCAGTGTTAAACTAACATGAAAACTTTCTAGTGAGATCCGTAACGGACCACCGCTGCTGCTCTCATTCCATTTTAAACAGAAAGAAAATGTACAACGTATTACAGTTCAACTATTTGACTTGTGATGACTGTCCATTTAACCTGTACCGACATAAAAATGATTGAGCAACAACGATTAGCCAAAAAACCTTGAAAAAATATACCCCTGTCAGCGTCGTGTTATTTCCGGCTCTGCGTGAATAGCATATTATAGCCATGGTCTGCAAAGTCTTATGAATGTTTCTTATGACGTATTAAGGACCCCTTTTGATAGTTTTCATTTCATATTACCAAATGTCGAAAGGGCACAAACCTTGTCTTGAAATCAGATTGAATTGAAAATTTCGACCCTATGCTTTATGCTTACTCTAATTGTAAGTACGTATTTTGTTGAGTTATTGTTCAAATTCTGCTAGTGCTTTACTGACTAATACAATGCAAATTAGAAAGAATAAAAATGAGATATTATTGTTGTTAGTTTGGGTAAAGTAACATTCCAGGTTTATTTATGCTTTGTACATACTAATAAGAATAACCATGCAGTCCATGAACGTGTGCGTCAGGTTTGCATGCAATGATGTTGGAATTTGCAAAAGCGATAGCAAAAAATCATTGTGCCAGGTTCCAGTGTAATACATTAACCGATGACAATAGTGTACTTATAATCTATTGTAACGATCAATAACCCCGCAGTGAGCGTTATATTGTATTGTGCAACTAAAGTATACAAGTGTTAATTTTACGTACTATGTATTTTCGTAAAAAATCCAGTAATGCTGGAAAGGGCATAATCAAAGGAATTTGAACTAGAGAAAGGAGTTTTAACCTTACTAATGGTATGTGCCATGGGCTACAATTAATCTAAGTGTGTTACAACATATTATATGAAATTTGCATACTATTACATATTAGGCTTTTATTTGTACTGGACAAATAAAAAACGCGTCAGGTTAAATCGTATTCTGTGTTAAGCGTAGCTTTCACCAAATGGCACATGAATTAAAAGTCCAAGCAAAAAGTAAAAGCTATGTAAAAATCTGTTGTATTCCAACTTAAAACAATACAACTCACCTGTATGGCTGGGCATATGCCTCCTCAAACATGGTAAAATTTCCAGAACTTCCTTCCATGTTGTCACAAAACTAGTCCAATCTGAAATTATCCTTGACTGGCACTAAATAGCANATATGCCTCCTCAAACATGGTAAAATTTCCAGAACTTCCTTCCATGTTGTCACAAAACTAGTCCAATCTGAAATTATCCTTGACTGGCACTAAATAGCAAGGGATTTCACAGTAAAAAAAGGAATAAGGGAATTTTGGGAACTATTAAGTTCTTAAGACCGAATATCGATGGTTGGCACTCTTGACCCCTATCAATTTTGACTGGGCTAACTTCTATTGTCATCAAGTCATATTTATACAAACGTAAATTAATAAGGCACAGATGCAGCTTATCCATTTTGAATCTAGATGACTTTGACCTGGATCGCTCAAGTGGAAAATTAAATCAATGGGGATAAGCAGAACCCGGAGTAAATAGATATGTCTATTTTCATCTAAATTTATCGGGTTTCATCGAAAATCCATTATAGTCAGGCATGAAAATCTCAATCCGAGTGGCTTCCTACAATCTACTACAAAAGTAAAGATTACACATCTCGATATTTTGTTGCCAATATGCTCAACAAGCCAATTAAAGATGTACAACTCATAGCATGTAAAATCACGTCGCGACATTTTTATTCATTTTTTCTCTTGAAACCCCCTTGTATCTCTTTAATAATATAATAGAGTAGTCCACTGTCCACCACACACATAATCAATAATAATTAAGTACGAATAAATTGTCAATGTTCCCGAAATGGGTTGAAGGAATTTAAAAATCGTCTCTTACAAAATTATAGTACCAATTAATTACTAATTATGGTTTATTTAAATCTTCTTACAATATTTTCCTCTTACCAATAGTTGTATACATACAGTCACTAAAACACAAATACTTTCTTTCGTTTAACTTAATTCAAGTACGCACTCGCTTGCTTACTAATTATTACATAAAAGTTACGGGTTTTTGAGATGGGCAACCAATTTAAAATTAGACGAAAGGGAGGAAACGTTCACGGGTATTTGTCATAAATGATTCACAATTTCGTAACTAGTATGATATTATTAATGCTTAGATTAGTTAGACTGTATATTATTTTATCAAATTTCAAACAATAAACATTGGCCGCCCAATCTTGAATCTGTCTTCGCCAACAAACAAAAAAGGATTATTTTAATGTACTTTATTGTTAAATCAATATTTTATCCTTGTGCATAGAATCAACCAAGTATTTTTCGCAGTTAAACAAAATAGAAGTTATTTGTTCAAGTACGAACTCGCTTGCTAACTAATTATTACATAAAAGTTACGGGTTTTTGAGATGGGCAACCAATTTAAAATTAGACGAAAGGGAGGAAACGTTCACGGGTATTTGTCATAAATGATTTACAGTTTCGTAATTAGTAGATTGATACTATTAATGCTTAGAGTAGTTAGATTGTATATTATTTTATCAAATTTCAAACAATAAACATTGGCCGCCCAATCATGAATCTGTCTTCGCCAACAAATAAAAAGGATTATTTTAATGTACTTTATTGTTAAATCAATATTTTATCCTTGTGCATAGAATCAACCAAGTATTTTTCGCAGTTAAACAAAATAGAAGTAATTTGTGAGTTCATTGGTTGTTGGTAGTGTAATCTATCAATTAATCCGAGAAAGTTTGATTTTTTGTGTTCATGGCATGAATGTCATTTTTTCCGTTATGAGCGTCTCGTTCTCAAAAATAATAAATCTGTTTCATATCCTACATAGGTCAAGATTTTAAAATGTGTTACTCTATATAGTTTACTTTTTAAGTTACGACTCAAATAGCGTTTGCATATTTCCTCCAAGGAAGGACGTGAACTCAAATAATGTCTTGATTTGTTCTGCTTGCAAGCTTAATAGCTAAGAGAAAGTGCAAGCCTGGCATGCTTTGTAAAAATTTTAATGTTTTTGATCCCCGAAGCATGTTTTCTTTTTCAAGCCACAATGTTCAGTTAATCCGACAACAGAAACGCTACTTTTAATAGTCTATAAAATAAAAGATTTAAAATGCTGTTGGAGAGCTGCTAGTAACAACTCAATAAGGCACGTTTAATGACTGCCATTTTCATACCGTCAGCATATATTTGAAAAACAAACTATACGCTGTGGTACTGTGTATGAAATTTAATTACTTTTTATTATAACTGTACCTGAAAGGAACAAACACCGGATGTTTGTTCCTTCAAAACGGATCTAAATGGTTATATAATTGCCAAAAGAGTTGTAAACAAGCTTTTCTCACATCTTTCAAAACTACATCGCTAACTTACAAGTTTAAGGCTTTCCCTTCTTATTTTGATTTGTATAAGACACCGAAAACGTGCACCTACAAATGACCAGAGGTCACAGAATCCAGCTCTGCTACCTATCTGGTGGTGATTGCCGCAACCTGAAAATCTCTGCGCCTACTCAGTGTAAATTTAGCGTAAGCTAACTGTCTTGTCTTTCCATCATAAATTCCAAATTTTTTTTTACGAATGTCGACTATATGGCATTCTACTTTCTATTGAGTCTGACGATTCATTCATCTGCAAGGAAAATTATACAACTAATTTCAAATTGTATGATAGTTAATAGTTACTAAATGCAAGACGTGTATTTTCTAAGCAGATGCAATACCTGATTACAATCGACGATTTAAATTTTGTTTTACTTGTTAAGTGCTTCCAGAATTTTGTTTTACTGTAATAAAAATGATGTTTTTGAGTATGTGGGTTATAGTCTACGAATGTGAAACTGATCTCAAATTTTTGTCTTGCTGAATGGCAATTTTGCGTGCTTTTACGTTACTGACGTCCAGTACGTTCTGCGTTTGGATCGATGAGTGTATAAGCGGGGCGATATTTCGGTTGTCCATCCTTAGTTTCGATTGCGAGTGCGGGGTTTGGTACGGTGTTACTGCGATTGCCAATGGATGTGTATCTGGAATAAAAGAAAAATTTCTATTTGAAGACTGACATTGACTTCACTTCTCGTGGAAATGCTGGGATGTTCGTATAATCCACGAAGAAAACACAATGAAACATTACACGTTCCATATTCTATCAACATTTGCAGATTGTTCAAATTATAAGGCATGACTCACTGATATTTGAATATTGACAATTAAGAGTAACACATTATTGTTAATTTCCGCCATGTGAAGTTTTTCTTACGCCATGCCTTTATGAGTATGATACATAACGTTTTTTATTTACATTCCGCTTTTGTAACATACAAAGAATACCAAACCAAGTCACCAAGTATGTAGCATTAAAAGTTTTGTGCAATGAAAGCCATTTCAGGTCATTATCAATAATCTTAGCAGCTATTTTATGGGACCTGAAAACCTTAGCTCAGCAGGTGAATACAGTCATCTAAGGCCATTCAGCATCATGACCCATAGGGCCGTGTATGAAACGGAACAAGCTATATTGTATGCATAATATTTTCTTTCTATCGTAGTATGTACTACGTATCATGATAAATCCTTTGGGGCGAACAATAAGGATTGACTGGGTGCAATTTCTCTGACAAAACAACTTATATAGGATTAAAGCATGTGCAATGTGTGCCAGGTAGATTTCCCTATTTATACTACTACCTCTATTTCATTATAATAGTTATAACGTTGAAATCTCAACTCTGTGAGAAAGTATTTGCCAGATTGTAACGATTCATCTGTCCATAGTTTCAGTGTTGACTTGTCCACATGGCAAAGGAGTTTTAATACGATCGTTTAGAAAAAAATGGCATTTTTGGAATGTGGCTTTCCATGTAAGTATATAACATACTGGCATATATTGTACATGCACTGACGGGTGCATAAGGGTCTAATGAAAAGTTAGCATAAAGAAATGTACAACTTTGGCTTACTGAAACTGCCATGTACTGCTGAGCTGAACCCATTTTTTGCAAAGCAATGATTTTGGCAAACCCATTTATCACTCGGGCAAGAAACTAGAAAACGTCCAAGTCCAAGAAAATGTCCACTGAAATGTTTAGTATGGGACGGCGAAGATTAGAGCACGTTTTAACGGAGCGGGAGTTTTTCTCAACACATGGCAAAGAGCTCTCTGAGCAAATGGGAAAAGAAGTCTGCCGTATAGCTTGCAATGAGGACAAGAACCAACTTAAACAATCTTTGTAGTAGTTTCATTAATTTTGCTGGACATAATCAAAAAGGTATAAAAGTATGTTACTCAACATAGTTCACTCAACTGCCTTTAACACAGAATAATAATATCTATTTTAAGTGCAAATGACATGGCGTGACTAGCTAGTCGTTTTACTTTGAATATTAAGCGAAAATGCGGAATTTGCGTGTAATTACAACCAGCTGCATTTACACCCAATCTAAATAAATATGAAACTATATTTCTCACGGTCTCCTGCAAAAAAAAAACCTAATGCCATAAACGAGTGTTGACAGCTTTACTTGGGACAGTTAATATGAGGCTGAACTTATGTTGTTATAATACAATAAATACCAATTCTTCCGGGTTGAAGATAAGAGTAACTGGAATACTGACCCAATTTATTTTTATCATACTGCGTTTCGTAAACACTCGCTTGTCTTTCCTGTGACAAATTGAAAGTACTTGCTGTAAACCAGAATATGGTTAAAAAAACCTATGCGATTGCAACAAGGCTCGCGATATAGCTCCTATACGTCCTATTGGAGAAAATTACAACAAAACGTGTCACCGACACATGTTTTTTGCACTACAACGAATTATCGTGAAATCGTTCCTTGTGATTCATAGAGAAAAAATGGTCTGCTCACTCATGTTTCTAATACGTTATTTGCTTGGATTGGTTTGACATGTAGCCTCCCTCCTGTTAAGGCTGTGCCACATCTAAGGCTACTTCAAAGGTTTTGCGGCTAATTTTTTTCGCTTGATCATGTAACTGATCTTGAAGTATGCTTCATTGCTTCGCTACAGGTTTGAAGTGATTCTGGACGAAAACAACGTCAGTTTATGTTGCCACGTAGGGGATCAACAGATTTGATTCTGATTTATTCGACCTCACGTTTCTCTTGCAGAAAAAAACCTGCCATTACCGACCGGGCTATAATTCACAGCATTACATTATGATTTTTGTGTAAGTATTTGTAAATAGTTATGAGGGAAAATTGTGTAAACATAGGAAATGATATCAACTTGACCTAATTTATCACAGTTGGTTACATTTTCAATTTGAAAATGTAAGATAACTTAGACGTGATGCAGAGCACATATATAGATTTAATGTTCTCACATTACAACCGACCCTTGCCAAATGGCTGACCGACCCGACTGGATCGTATTACAAGGTATTGAAAAGGGAGAAAGTAATTGGATCCTTGAAACACCTAAATCTATGTTTTTTGCAACATTTGTGTGCTAAATCCATGCAATCTGATGTAGTAAAATAGGAAATTATCATATTATAATTATTACTTTGCAGTATTTGCACAGGACGCAGGAAATGTACACCAGCGAATAACTGCAGGAAATCTGCACTTGCAATCATTAATATGATGCTGATTCATTGAGATTTTGTTCGTGCTGACCAAATTTGCATAATATAATGTTCTCGCTTCATATTATCGTAGTATTTGGACTTCAACTTGCTTCCTCATACATCCAACTAACAAGTCTGAGTGAAAAACGAAGGCGAAATAGGTGGATTATTGGCACACATGTTCCAAATAACTCTCCAGGGGGCATTACATTATTACCGCTAGTAAAAGTGAAGTAATAGGTCCTCTAAATACAACTATTTACCGGTTTACTGTAGACCAGTGTGTATAAAGGCTTCAACGCGTCCATATTCTCAGCCGTAAACAGACCCCTCCACCTCCACAAAACCATTCCCGATCCGCTATTTAACAGTACGGCGCTGGTAACAAGTAGACGTGCAGAACCAAACTTTATGTTTTACTACCTGTGCCAGGTTGATGGGTGAATAGATAAAATCGTATATTATGTATCCATTTCGCTCAGTAAACTAAAGAGGGCAAGCCTTGCAGTCTTAAAAATTGTGTCAATATTTCACTTTACTACCACTGCATAGGAAGTTACCTTTTCTTTCACCTTTCTCCGTTTGCGTACGGTAACATGACATGATATCTTTTACTTGCCTTGGCTCCTAGTCAATGTTGCAAGAGGGTTCACCAAAGCGGCAAAAAAAGTGTTCTAATCATTTCCATATACCACAGTCATAGAGGCACCTTCTCTAAGGCCATGTTTACTTCTGTTTTTTTTCTGTCAAGCAACGGTTCCAATAAACACGCGACTCAATTATGAGTCTTCATGCTACGGTTTAAAACTTTCCCACACATTTAATCAAGCTCAAAGCTGATCGATAAATGTCAGGTTTACATAAGCAGTGGTTAAGAGCAGAATGCAGTTTGTTTTCGATTTACCAAAAACAAACTACACAATCTAGCCGCATAACAAGTGTACTATTCAAATATATCGACAATTATTAGGGAAAATTGCGAATAAATATGGGCAAATCTGCTGGACTTGGAACAAAATAGTCAATCACGTTGCTGTTTCGTAAACATATGTATAAAATGCAACACTTACGAAATACACGTGGCATTGCTATTGGAACTAAGGCCAGTTCTCGAACTGGCGAACAAACGTGAAGTATTTTTATATAAAAGAAATCTAAATAGGCTTTGGTCCAACCGAAAAATTTAGGACTACTAATTTACTAAGAGGATCCCACCTGCACGCTATTCTTGTTAATGGATTCTAGCACAGTCGATATTTTATTTATGTCATCGCCATTGGTGAAAGTTTAATGTATATGAAACCCTGATAGCTGTTGCTTTCCATGAATAAAGTAACATCTTTGATGAGAGCTATCAAGATGACCTCCTTTGGTTCCCACGTTAGTCTTCTAGACAGATCAAAACACACTTCCCTTCCATACATGACGTTGAATGCTTTAACGTTTTGATAAGCAGGGTAATCGTTGTAAAAGGTACACTATCCTAACCTACAACATAACGTATGATACGAAACATGTCATCAAAACTGAACTACCTTTTACCTTGAGACCTTATTAGCTGGAATATGAACTAATTTGTCTGGTACTTAAGGCACCAAAACCCCGGTCTAATAGAAAATATAAAAGTTTCAGATTGTTTGAACCTTGTATTGGCTTGTCCGAGATGTCATTTTAAAAGTTAAGGTAGAAAAGGTACTAAAATATAGACAAATAAAACTTGTGTCAGGACTTGAACATTGAGCGAATAAGATTTTGCGCCAGGACCGTGTCTTTGCCTTTCCAAACCGGCACGACATATGGGATAAAACATTGTCTCTCAAATAAATCAGTAAGGAAAAGAATACTCAAAAAACGTGAATGAACCGACTCGGAATAAGATAACACGTCTTTGCAAAACGATGTCGAGAAGAACTCAACTTTTTCTCGTCCTTAATTTTCTTCAAACCTTTCTCCTACACAGGTGAATTTTTAATGCCATAAAGTAACTTTTTTTACAAGGTCAATTTAAAAAATGACGGCAGCAAGCAAATATTCCGCAATATTTATATTCACCAAGCCTGCTGGACAAGCCCAGTTTGCTAAGTATCTCTAATACTTCTATCATCAGCAGATACCCAATATTGAATTCATTATTAGCTTACATGTTGTCAATGCATTAGAGTTTTGCTCCTGAATTCATCACTATTCCTAGCATGCACATGCAATATATTGTGGCGGAGAAAAACAGGAAACACGGCCACTTACTCAATACCTACCAAATTTTTGGCCTATCTTTGTCGAATAAAAAGGGATAAAAGGGTTTTCTCATATTTCGTGAGCTTATACAAAGAACAAATCGACTATTCACAGTGTAATACGTGAGCAAAGAGTAGAAGCGGAGAAAATATTAATCTTTCAATCGGAACTTCTTAAAATCCCTGCATAAAAAAAACAATGTTCAAACTCTTCTATCAACTATGCTAAAGAAAAAGTTTCTGAAAAGTTAATGTAACCCAAAGAGCGTAGCATGCGATAGTTTTTACTTATTATGCTTGCTCATATGTCAATGTGTAAAAATTACAAAAAAATATACAATTCTTCTTGTATAAAATTATGAAATTATAGAAAAAAGGTTGAAAGTTGCTCCTTGCCACTTCGAAATAAAAAATCGTACGACAGAGCACTTTCCTTGGAACCTACAAAAAAGAAACGCTATATTCTTTTTCCCCGTATATGTGCGATCCATAATTCAGTAGAGCAAGATGTATCATCGAAACAGAACGTCAGAACGAGCGACGGCGTACAGATGTTTTAGGCCTGAGACGTTCAAAACGTAAAAGCTATCGCCGTGAACAATGCTGCCTTGTATGTACGCATAAAAATTATTTGTTTAAGTAAGTTGTTCAAGAACTTTCAATTTGTGCATTGAAGCCACTATAAAAATGGCAGAATATTCTTTTTCAAAGCATGGATTTTATCTTCTACCGTCTCCTGCTTGTGTTTCCGTAAGTGTTGATAGCTTATGTGTCCCAGAGCAAAAAAGAAACGTTCAATTCAAGGATGATGCCACCACAAAAAAACAATATTGACCCACTGGCATTTACTTTCGCTAGACGTAATCGTAAAGGACAGCAATGTAACCTTTGCACTAATAATGGCCGTAACTCACTACATGGCT
>VICI01000974.1:0-27377 GCA_019593645.1 Akabosia matsudoensis | reverse complement strand
GTGTATGTAGCGTTTTTTTTGTTGTGAGTCTTTTATCTCATAGGTACGCGGCAAGTTTATTATCACTGAATTATTAACACTGCGACGCATCTGCGACGGTGGGCAGGGATGCGTAGTCCTGGAAGAGCGTTGATTCATCTGCGTCGGTTGGCAGGAATGTGTGGTTTTTGAAACTTATGCGTTCGATTTTTTTTGTAAATATATATATATATGTCTTTATTTCACTTAAACTGGTGTGCTTCTGCGCTGTGGCAGGTGGATTAAAATGATGCGTAAACAGTAATGTGAGGTCATCTGCGCGGCGGCAGGGATCTGCATTCTTAAGTAGGCTTATATAACACTATAACTGGTATCATGAGAGAAAGTTATTTTTCGTGTGATGCTGATGTCATGGATCTTCCCACGGAGATGTAATGCTGATGTTGAAGATGATGTGATGAATGACGAGGAATGTGCGGAATTGCAGTTTAGAGGGAGATGGGAATTGAAAGAAAAAAGTGTGGCGTGACTGCTTTCCAGCAGGTCAAGTCCGAGTCGTGTCCAGAAGGTAGGCAACTAAGAATGATCGGTGCGGAATTTAACGGGAGAAATGGTTCAAGGTTGTAGGATCCGGTGGCCGAATATCTTCGTTAAGGTACCTTCTTGTGGTACAAAAGTAGGTGTGATGATGGTAGCATGTACGATACCGCTTTGGATGGAAGTAAGTTTTTGATGATCGTTGTTCCATGGTTATATGATGTAAGTAACGATTGATGAATGTTATCTGATTGGATTAGATTTGGGTAGAACAAAGTGGAATTTGCACTGTTTTAACTTCCATTGCAATGTGTTTTTTTTGTAAATGCACGAATTCACTTCACTCACAAATTCTGAGAGCAAACGAAATTGTAAACTAGATTGGAAAGTTTATATTCTAATTTCTAATTTTGTCGAGCAAGACGCATCTCACTTATATCGAGCACTGATTTCGCACTTGATTAGATAATTTTTTTTTGAATTTTTGAGAGCAAAACGCATATGCACATAAATTTTCACGAGCACTTAGACTTGGAGCACTTGTGGTATTTTAGAAGAAGAAAATTTGGAAGAGCGTCCGCATCTCCACCATGTCACGGACTAAAATATATATTTGTATTTATGATTTTGTTGGAATGTGGGATGTGCTCCAGACGGTGGTACGGGTCGTCTGTAGAAGTCCGTGTTTTAAAGGAAGAAAGATGATGAAATTGTATAAAGGTAGCAAAATGATGCGAGTAAGACAAGGAGTGCTTTTGTGAAATGAGAGATAAGAAAGAGAGATGTTTTTGGAAGGAAGGCCGAATTGATAGTGAAGTTTATTCTAATCAAGAGTTCAAGATACATTATGAAATTGCATAACACATCACATTGCTACTCGAGATGCAATGTGATGCGTTATTTTACATAACAGGTAGGTGACTGTTACATCCGATCACTGTCTGTCCGAATGTAACGGACTTGTTTTATGGGGTTATATTTCGACGGTTTGGTAGATGTAGCTTCAGTGGTGGTACGGGTCGTCTGTAGAAGTCCGTGGTAGGAGTAATTCATATTTTATGCAGGAATTAAGAGAGGAGAAAAGAACAAGATTTTTATGAGTGAGCGATGATGGCCAAATTACAAGTGACATTTATTTCTTGGATGAGTTAGTCAGAAAAATGCATCATAAAATGACAATGACCGATTCTGGTCTTGTTATGTAACGTATCAGGTTGCATTGCATCGCAATGCAACGTGATGCGTTATGGTCTTGTTATGTAACGTATCAGGTTGCATTGCATCGCAATGCAACGTGATGCTTTACTTACATAATATCTAGGTGGTTAGTTCTTATAGGTAATTATGAAGATGATGAAGATGAAGATGTATTTATAAGCTATGTATGTGGCTGTGACACGTCTGACAGAAGGCAAACTTATAACAATGTGAGATGCAAATTTCATTGCTTATTTGAATATCAATAATAACAAAGAAAGACAATAAGTGAAATATAGCCGAAAGGCTTGAAAATACATACTTAAAACTTCATTGATCTATGAATGAGTTGGTTTGTGTCAGGTTTTACAGGTATTTAGAGGTTTCTTAAAAGATATTTACGAAATAAATGGTATCTTGACCATTGAGTTGATTGTTTTTTTCTCTATAAAATTTGAAAAAGTTTTTTTTTTCTTGAACTACGGTCAAACAGTATTCAAATCTTGGTACAACGACGTCTTTCGACAAGGAAGGGACTGAATGCTCACGCAAGCTAGGTATACTTTAAAAGACATGCTTTGCGTTTTACAATATGCAAACAAAATGCAATTTTCTCTTCGAATCATATAGATGTAGGAAATCAATTTACATATTATGAGAAAGTATGTTTCGGCATTTCCAACTTCCTACCATATACTGTAAATCCTCCACATATGTGTTGCATCCCATGAATTTCAAAACTGCTTGCAATTAATTAATCAACATTATTTTGGGATCCAGGCTAGTACTAAGTATAGTAGAAATAATTGAGAATACAAAATATTGTTTCGATTTTTTTCGACATATCATTCAAGGACTTGATTGCAACGGGAAGCAAATCTTTTCAGTTAAAGTCTGAACGTCTATATTTCATAAAACTTGAGTGCTTTGTGCGGAACATATTCCAAAAAATACTTGGATTAGTTCTGCAAGCGATAGTGCACTTCCTAAGTTACCGCCAGCATAGCAGCTCCCATGAAAGCATATATGAAACTTCATGCAGGCTTACACTTAGGGGAACCTCATCCTACTCCATCTACTGTGAAAGGAGTTGAGACCATTTGTTTTATTCATCGAAATCGAAAATAAAATAAAGTAACTGGTTCAAATTTATTATCAGTGATAAGTTATAAATAAAACTGCCATTTTATTATCAATTAACAAAGAGCATTTGGTGCAAATATAAAATGAGCTCTGGGTTTAAAATTCATTTGGTATTTGTGTAAACATAAAGGCTTCCACCAGTGACAAAAAGTCCAAACTTTCATTCCAGCCAACAAGGACTTTCTCTCAAGCATACAACATACATAACTACTAATCTTTCGTAACATTAAACATCTATGTATAATTAAATAAATATTTTTCACGTACTCTTTTCTTCTTTTGGCTTCCTAACTATTTTGAACATTTGAACTTCTGAATTCGTATTATTCTTTTTGGGACGACAGCGTTTGATATCTACACCACCATGCGTTGTGATTTTCCCGAGGTGTTTTACCTGATCGTTCGATACTTCTAAGTACTCAAGGGCACTGCATGTAGTAAAAATCCCGGAAATTGTTGATGGATGAGTATTCTCAAAGTTAAAATTAAGGGTTTTAAGGGTAGTTAGCGGTGTGGACCGAAACAATTGGTGGAGTAAATATCTCCTGGGTAGATGAAAACGGAAGGTTTGAAGTTTTTCCATTACCGGAAGTATTCCTGCAATGTTTTGAAACTCGCCCCGAAGTTTAGGGGCCGTTGTAATTACAGAGAGCTCCTTGAGATTTCCACGTGCGCGGTACATTACCCGTGAGACTTCAAATAAATCAATGTCCTCTGAGAAATGGATGCGCTTCATTTTGACAGGGATGAAGTGGTTGTCCGTATTGGATTTTTTGATGAATTTGTAAAACTCTGTAGTGTCCTTTATCTTAAACACTCCTCGCTTATAAAAGTACGGATCTACCATAGTTTTCATTATTTTTGCGCTCAGTCTCAAGTTTTTTAAAGTGTCAAAGTCAATCCAATCCACAAAACATCTCATGATCTATCAAATAAAAAAAGACAGATAAATCTTCATTGCATATAATGTGTGTTGAAGTATCGAAAATTGAGCATTTACCGCAGGTTGTATAAGAGGATTTCGTCTCAAAACTATTTTGTTAAAGTCGGTATGAACGAGTGCCACCAGTCCGTATAAGTCTTCATTGCTAACATTCCATTCTACTAATTGTTCTGCAATAAAATCAATCCAGTCGTCAGCTTCACGGGGTGGATTGTTTATCTCATTTTCACCTGGAGGAGGCGCTTCGTCATTTAACGGCTCAGCATCATGTCTGTGAACATTCGGCTCTTCTACGTCGATAACATTTATCTCGCAGGGGTCGTTATCCACTTCCCTCTCCATTTTCCAGGTGTTTTCCTGCAATTAAAGAGCAAAATTTTTTAATAAAAACAAAGCACTCACACGTAAAACTTGAACAAATCGGTTTTTGAACTACCTTTCCACGATTTGCGTTACAGGATTGATCATCCAGTGACTCGGAAGACTTAAACCAACTTTGTATCCCGGCAAAATTTCATATCATGATTGAGCTGATTTATCTGTTAAGACTGGGAATATTATATTCACATTTAGCAATTTATGATCCACAAAGGTTTTACGAGATGCTGGTGTGTAAATGTATTCTTTAAAGGGGAATACAGCCTATATGATTTACCCAACCACCTGTACCAAGAAAAACTTATAGGAACAAAGCATGTTTGTAAGAGGACATTTTATGTACCTAGTAGTGTTTGAGAATGTACATGAGTTGTATCTTTGCACCCGTTTCGCTTTCCAAAAAAAACATCATGATCATCATCACTGCCCTTCTTTATTCACTCCAACTCCATCAGCAGAGACTTCTTTCCGCTTTCTAGGTTTCATCCAGTATGGAGCAAAATGCAGCAAGTCTTTGGTATACTGCTGTACGATGGACGCATAGCTGTGTTTGGAAGCGTGGCCTTTGTTGCAATAACCAAAGGATTATAAGATCGCTTGGCTACTAAATTTGCATGATAGTCTATTATTTAGACAACCCATGTTGAATCAGCACTTATCGACGCTAAATTTTGGTGCATGCACACATACTGGTATCTACTCGTCACGTTTAGATTTTAAATCGGAAACTCTGCTGATGACAAATCCGAGTGTATTGGAAATTGGAACTGTCTCATAAACCGTGTAAATCATGTTGACTGTCAATCCATGGACAAGATTCTTTTACTTTACGCACATTTTTAACTTGGTGAGTAAAAATTTCTTCCGGGGTACAAACGATGAGTCTAGAAAAAAAAGACAAATCATGCATAATCGTCATTAATCATTTATTTTAGACTGGTGCTCTTGCATTCGTTTTATGTTCCTACTTTATCCAAGCAAAAGAGAGGGAAGTACTTGGAGACTTTTACCTGAAAATTACCACTTCAGTTGCCCACATTTACTACACCACTTCTGGATTTCTAGTTCTTGCAGCAATGGTTGGCTTTTTAGCTCAAAAATTATCTAACAACTCTACGATGTGGATATTGGTACTCGGTTTTGAGAAATTATCATAGTTTATGTTTCTTTACCCTTCTGCTTACTAATGATATCTTGGCAGTATTGTATTTTGATGTCCATTTTGTCTGTTGTTGAACTGACCCACGCTGTAACTGTGCTTGCTAAAATCGGAGGATATAACCACGAAAAGATGAAATTGCAGAGCCAGATGGAGGAGTATATTTACGGAAACAGTGAAGGAACCAGCAAGTGGGATCAGCTTCAGATTCATGTATTTTCATATATAATTTCAACCATATTCATTTATAAACCAAGAGGTAAATCGAAGACTTTTATGTGCAGAACAAATGTTGTGGGGTCGATAGTTACACAGAGTGGCAAGACTATCCGTACGGGCGAACATCACTTCGTACTCCAAAGTCTTGCTGCCTTCCCCCAAACAACACCGATTTCTATTGCAGCCTTAACGTCTTACCAAGCCATGATCACGCGGAAAGATATGTATACACAAGGGTGGGAAAAATACACTCATATAAATCGATATAAATGTCAATTTTCGTTTTGACGGAAAGGCAGAATACTTTATTCCAGGGTTGTTGGAAAGTTGTAACTCGGCCTCTGAATGATCAATTCAAGGTAATTGGCATATTCGGCATGCTTGTTTCGTTTGTCCACTTTGTGTGCGTGTCTTTGAGTTGCGTTCTGGTTCTTACAATCCAGGTTTGATATTAATTTGTAAAAATAATTTATGATGATGATCAGTTTGTAATTTTATATTTAAATATTGATAGCAGAGTAAATGTCGGATTTAACTTGGTCGTAGTGAATTTTATTGTTTATTCATTTACAACTCTCTTCCTAGACAGCTAACATTAAAGAGTATTACAACAAGTGCATTTTACATAATAGTGAGTGCAAATGGGAAACATGAGATACTTTTTGGTAAAAACAATGATACGTACAAAAGAAGCTAAAGTCATTTCCTGTTATTTAGGACGAAACTAGGTATCTAGCTTAATACATGGTTCTTCCTTACTTGATACTATATTTGGCATATGGTAATATAAAAATCTGTCTCTAAGCGTATATCACAGTGGGCGATCCTTCGGATTTCATTAAGAACTTGTATGCTTTCCTAACCGGTTTATTTTACATAATAACGCACGAAGGCTGCTCTGATGACTTAATTGTATTGAAATTCAATTTGGTCTCTGCATCCGATAATTTCCTGTACGTTTCTGACCTCCTCACGATATATCTAACTTTTCTGCTATACTCGGGGAAATCCGTTTGGTACAAATCGCCAGCCTCACAATTCGCAGGTGACAGTGGATTCGGCTCTCCTAACAAAATTTGTATTGCCACAAGCACTGTCTCGATTCCGTATTCGGGCTTCCACTTTTCTGCATTTTGTAGGATATCAATACAAACACGACCATCTTCTGCGAATACATTAGGGTGGAACATTTCCGTTAAGAAGCAAACTCTTGGAGGACTCGTTGGGTAGTCTTGTGGAAATGAAACTCGCAGGCGAAAAGTACCACCAGCAAAAGGAGAATCCTCTGGACCCACCATAATAGCTTCCCATTCATACAAGTTGCTGTCATCCGAAAGTGACACGCGTATTCCTGGCGGAGACTTTTTGTGGACTCTGGCAAACTCTCGGGCAAGCTTCTTCATAGCATTCGCGTTCGGTACTGGCGACGATTTTGTCTGAATTGAAGGAATAAATAAAGTTCGTTGGAATTACACGTTTCATATATGCAGGCACAAAAACCAATTTTTTGTTTAATCCATGAAAGGAAAAATTACCTGAGATGACATATTGATATTGTCGTCTTGCTTCTTTTTGATAGGTTGTGGTGGACATACCATAAGAAACGAATCTTCCTCAACGAGCTCACAGTGAAAGTCTCCTTCACTGGATATCGACGAAGAGAGTGACATAATTCCACTGGTCGTCATTTCTGTCATTTTGTTTGCTTGATTATATTGATTTATTCCATACGAACGAATGAAAACAAAACTATAAAAGTGCGGATGTTTTGCACATGACACTGTTATGGCGAAACGAAATTAAAAGTAAGAAACGCTTGATTTGAAAATGCGAATCTCGTGTATGAAAATGTTCTGCGCGTGTCCAACCGCTGACTGACTTTCGTTGTTCCAAACAACTTAATATATGAACGTTGAATAATTTTTTTTCGCACGCTCTTGTTGTATGGTCAGAAGAGAAATACAATAACACAAGTTTCTTTTTTATAGTACAAAAATGCCTTATTTTACGATGAGTTTCTGAGTCAGTGATCTAAACCGGTGATCACACCACCTTTTTTGCAAGCACCACTACCAAATCAACGCGTAGCTTTGTTTCTGCAGAGCTCCTTCCCTTGCGCCTACAATTTATTTTAGCACACTCAACCAGCAACCAGTGTTATGTCATATAAAACAAATCACGCACTGGTTGCATGATTTTGCACATCAAATCACATGAACAGTAGAGGATTGCGCTTTAGTTGCCAAGCTAGCCTGAACACTGTTCACTATTGACATGATTCCTTTTTGGCAACTCAGGCAGCGCGTTTGAGAGTGATGATGGAGCAGAGCGTGAATGGGGCATGCACTTACAACCCGTACTGCATGAAGTTCGTCATGTATTCCATGACCATGGATTCGGCCAAGTTTCCGTCAAATAAAGCTTCTTGCATGATAATCGGATGTTAGACAAAAATACATACATAAACAATGGCCTGACGAAGCTTTAGACGCAAAAAAGCAAATGGTCTAACATGTTGAAGATATGAGTGATACCAATTGGTCGCATGGATTTATGGAAATCTTGGACAGGAGAGGAAGGAAAAGGAAGCAAAAAAAATCTGTTTTTTGGTAAAATGCAAAGGTTGGTGTCCTTAAGTATGAAGAAGTAAATTGCTTTTTAGCTGCACGCAAAAGTATTTTGCATTTTCGTGAATAACTGGTACAAACCGATTACAATTCCATACGCAAGATGTAACGTGAAAAAATTAAATTGGTTTAACTGAGCATAAAAATCTTCTAGAAAGTTTACACTGATTTCAAAACACAGGCCTGATAAAAAAAAACGTAAATAAACAGAGAAAGAAGGTTATCTAGTGTTGCATTTGATCATGAATCGTATGGATGATTCAACAGTTTTTTATGATCATCTTCGTGCTTTTTAATCTATCTTACTTGTTGAAATCTACTTCACTATTCTATAAATAAACCCAAAGCCAAACAAATGTCATCTCTGTCTTGAAGCAATATAATATTTCTCGGCTAGAGTACATCTCAATGTCAGGCTGATTCAATGATGCAACGTCTACATTTGACTTCATTTTTCTCATTATAAAGTTCTATTCTTCCCTGACCTATCCTTTCCTCTAATTTTAGCTTTTACATTTCATGAAGCCACCCATAATGCATAACGGAAAATTGCAGGGATTTTAAAAATCAAAGGTTTTTTTGAAAGAAGACGTGGTTTTGAGAAACACATACCATAAGAATAAGAATGTTAGAATAAGAAGAACTTCTTACTCTAAGGAGAAACAGAATTTTCTTTCCAACAAACCGCTTTGGTAATTTCCTATGCGTTCTTTATAATTTGCAGGGTAGACTATCAGTGACACTGACGACTGCACTATCATTACTTCCGTTTCCATTTTTGATAACTCGCATAAAACTTTGTAGGAGTCACAGAAGGATATATGTATTTAGTCTATGGGTTGGAGTCAGATTAACTAATCTAATCCCAGTGTTCAATTTTTCTCAACGTCCTATTCATCTGTCATCGTAGAGTTTAAAAAATGTGTTATGCCTATTACATGTCATCCATGTTCGGAAAAGCCTCTACCCCGAGTCCACAATAGGTTGACTATCGTATATGACGCGTCCACGCGTCTGTATGATGTCAAGTGCATGAGTACTGGACCAACCGTTGTGATTACAAAATGCAACTCTTGAAAGTATTGGTGTTATCGGTAAACCCTTTACCGTCAAAAGTGAGTGCACACACTTTAGCATTGAAACGAATAAATGAGCGCCAAAAATGATGATTCAAAAAATGTGTAAACATGTAAGGCTGCATCGCACATGTTGATGCACATGCATTGTAATACGAAGGTGTGAAGCATCAAAAGTATCAAATCTGACATGAAGTTTATTTCAACTGATTAATTAATAATAACTACTGACCTTTCAGGTGTGGTGTAACTTTGTATATCGAGAGTTGTGACCAGTGTAAAGGTTAACTGTTCTTTATTGTCGGTACTAATCAGTGATATCTCAAGATGGGCAAGAAGAAACCGGTAAGTTATTTTGAAGATAACTGAGATCTGGTATGATTTGCAAAGATCATTATATGGAGTGCCAGGCAAATGAAGAAATCTGATGATTTATTATTTTGGTAATTATTTGAACTATTTAGTCAAAAGCGAAGAAACGAGTGAGGGCTTTAAAGCAGGCGGAACCGACAGCGGTACTTGCTGATGACACGGACTGGGCGCAGTTTGAACCAGAGGAATTGAAAAATGCTCCACATTCTTTCATCATTTACCGCGGAAAAGTTGGACGCTACATGAAGGAGCTAATGAAAGACATTCGAAAAGTCATGGAGCCTTTCACAGCGTCAAACCTAAAGGTAGGAATCAAATAGCATGTTTGTTTCCTATATTTATACTTGAGGATATGGCCAACTTACAATAAGTTAATTTTATGATTTGTTGGCAGATGAAGAAGGGGAATGTTCTAAAAGACTACGTGTCCATCGCTAGTTATTTTCATGTTAGCCATTTGTGCATTTTGACAAGAACTATTCTTAGTCCGTATTTGAAAATATGTAAAATAGCCCGTGGGCCTACGCTTACGTTTAGGATTCTGAACTACACACTGGCAAGAGATGTTCTCTCAAGCTTGAGAAAACAGGTAATAGCTTGGAAGCAGTTAATAAATGTAATGTAATCAGATATGTTTACAAATTCGTGGATACTTTTGTCAGGTTACGTTTGAAGCACAATTCCTGCACCAACCTCTTCTAATAATGAACAACTTCTCCCAGGAATCGCAAACACAGGATCTAATTCAAAAAAGTTTTCAAAATATGTTTCCGTCCATCAATGTGACTAAAGTACGTCTTGCAGAAATCAGAAGAGTGCTTTTGCTGAACTATATAGAGGAGGATGATTCAATCGAGCTGAGACACTATGCAATTACGTTTAAGACTACTGGTGTGTCGAAAGCCATGAAGAAAGTTCTCATAAGTAAGAATGGAAAAATACCAAACTTGGGTAAATGTACAGACATAGCCGATTTCATCAACAGGTGAATTAAACAAATTAACAGAGAACACCTAACTAGATTATTGAAGTGTAAGTTTGGGCTAACGTGTACTACTTTTATTTCAGGGAGGGTGACATATCTGAGAGTGAGGCTGAAGATAACACCGAAACTGTAGGAGTAAACCATAAGATGGGAGTGAAAGTGTCAAAAGGACTGGAAGAAGTTGGCATAAAATTGGTTGAACTCGGACCACGAATGAAGATGCAGGTTAGTTGACTTTTCAAAAATGATCTATGCTGGTGGTTATATTAGCCATATGAAGTGTACTTTTCTATTCGGATTGATAAATATAGTTAATCAAAGTGGAAGAAGGATTATGTGAGGGAGAAGTTCTGTATCATAAGATTGTGGAGAAGACGCCAGAAGAGAAGCTATTCATTCGCCAACAACGAAATCTTAAAAAGTAAGTGAGCGTCATGTGTTGAGATGTTTTATCATTAAGAACACTACTCTCATACTGGAATTTATTTACAGGAGGCTGAAAATTGCCAGAAAAACGGAACAAAAGAAGAATGTCGAAAGAAAAAAGAAAGAGAAGGAGGAGCATAAGCAAAAGTGCTTGCAAGGAATGGGTCTCCCACAGGATAAAGATGAGAACGAAAATGACGATGAAGAACACGAAGAGGACGATAATGATAATAGAAATTTTAATAAGTTCGGAAGAGGTGGTGCAAGGGGAGATCGCCGCGACTTTAAGAATTCCGATGGAAAGATGGGTTTTCGTGGAAGGAAAAACTTTTCGAACGGAAGACCATTTGATGGAGAAAGGAGACAAAATCGTAGCTTTGGAAGGAACAGTGATGGAAATTCTGATCGTAGAACGGGTTTTCAAGGAAAGAGGAACTTTTCGAGTGGAAAACCATTTAATGGAGAGCGACGGCCAAATCGCAGCTTTGGAAGGAGTAATGATGGAAACTCTGAACGTAAGATGGGTTATCAAGGAAAAGGAGGTTTCTCGAATGGAAAATCTCGTGATGGTTTTAAGCCTGGTGGTGCGAAAAGATTTGATAGGGGAAACATGAACGACAGAGGCGGTAGAAAATCTTTCCCGACCAAGAGGAACTTCACAAATGGCAAGCCTTATGACAGGCAACAAGGAAATTTCAAAAGGTAAAATCGTTGAAATTTTGTTGTGGTGAATGGCACCTTCTGTGAATATATGAAAAGTTAATTGTGGCGGAAAATTTATTCGTTCTCTTACTTTTTACCAACAGGAAATCACCGCAATCAAGGACAAACGGCCAAACGAACTATGGTAAGAGAAGGAAAATAGATGGGTAGATGACAAAGTTGCCACTACAGAGTCTCGCGACGACAAAAAGTTCCCCTACATGAGTAACAAATAATTTGATACCTTATAAGAACAGAATAAAAACTATCGCAAAATATTTATTCGCAATTGTTTCCGCAAGAATTTTTGTTCGGTTTTATTTCCTGCATGCAAGTCGCATCATCTTTGTGGGGTTTACGAAACTTGCTGAATGAGAGCTTTCGATGAATACGCACACTCCAGCCTTTCTTATCCTACATGTCTTACCCCTCCGTATTATTTTCACTATTGTAGTTTCCGCACCACAGAGAGATGTCCAACCTATCGAGTGTAGTTGCTTTACGGGTCTAAGGGTAATGTAAATTATCTAAAAAGTCAATGCTGAGACTCATCTCCAGAAAGTTTTTGTTTTCCCTGTGTAACTTGGATCGATTACATGAAACTTAATCATTGTACATTTTCATACTTGAAACTCAGAGTTTGTCAAATCAAGTTCTCTTGCAGTCGAGCCATTTGCTACAATTACAATGATGGTGGTGAACCCGTTAACACCGAAGCAAACTATGAAATAGATCCATTCAGCGTATTGCCAATTAAAATTTGGCTCTTCATGTATTGTCATTGTCATCAATTTCACATAAATTAGCACAATTGCCTGTGAAGTTTTTCCACATCACTGTTATACAATACCCAATCTAATTCATTCATAAACTGCAATATATTCAATCAATAACACATTAATTGCACGAGACTTGATAGCGTGTGCATGCCATTCAGACAGAATGAGAAGCACTGCTAAAATATTCTTGCAACTTTGACACTTTGGTCAAAGCCATCACATCTCTGCCCATAATATTTTATATATACTGTCAACATATGCTACAATTATTTCAATCTTGTGCATGTATTCTTTACAAATCATACACTGTTCTTTATTGCTGCCAATCTAAAAGTCAAAAATCACCAGAACAAAATCCTCCATGAGTTCACCCTATCCTCCAATTCATTCATCATGAATGAGCAACATTTCGAGGTTTGTCTTATACCGCCTTTACTATCGAGTGCACGTACAAGCATAAAATATATATAATGAGTAACTTTACATGATACATAAAGTTTACCCTGCTAATATTACATCTTTACGTTTATTTTCATCCCAAGAAAGGTACTGACAAGTTTCAAAGAACAAGTCCCGTACACTTCCTGCTTATCATTTTTCGCTTACTTCTACACTTCAACGAGGAAAACTCTATCCTTTATTGTTCTTTGCAGAATTGAGAGAGGTTTCGTTTGATTTTCGCCTTGTCCTTTTCATGTTAACCGCATATACCTTGACGAGTTCCAGAAACCCTGAACACAACATGTTTCTACACATTCCTTATCATTTTCTTCTTCTTCTGTATTTCCTCCTCCTCCACACTTTTACTTCTGGATATGTTTCACACATAGTCCCTATACCAATGCTTGGTCAAGTTTTCTGAGAGGAAGGTCACCAGTTAGAGAACCAACCAAAACCAGACGGCGAAGCCATAAAAAACTTTACCAGATTCCTGTTATGAACATCACCATGTTCCATTTTATGCATAAGAGAAAAACAACCAGTTTTCTCCATGTTGTAACAAGTAACATCTACTCAAAGAGGAAACATTGCAAGTAGGTACTGCCTCTGGAAGGCTATTCCCCTCAATACTCGTCCGTGCAAACTCCAAACCTAGCAGCAGAAGTATGTGAACTTGTCCATAACCACATTTTAATGTATTTCTATATAAACATCTCGCTCACATAAATAGCAGTGAAAATGTATGGAGAGGAAGTGGGAGGCATTTTTCCTCTTCTCTTCATGATTCATGTTGTGTTGTGACTACGATCATGATCATGTTCGCTCGTAATTTTCTTTTCATAATGTTATACCACTAGAATTATACAACTTTCATATTATTACATCCACCTCTAGTCATCTTGTTCTGCTGGCGTTCGTATGAATGCCCTTTTCAAGGCTTTTTTGTTCTTACTACATAGCACATAGCTACACAAATGATATTCTAGTGGCGAACACACTCAGACGAAGAGAAGCAAACTGTTTTCTTTAAAAAAAAGTTGGTTCAGTAGAGTTGTTAGTATGCAACTGCTGCCGCTGTTACCAAACTATGCTATCAAAGTAAGGACATGTTCCATGCTAGAAATACTCCTCGTGCAATTATTATTCCTTTTTTCCTAGCCACTCCGTAAGTTCTCCTGCTCGGCCAGTTTCTCTTGACTGCCACATGTATGCATTTTTTTGTTCGCTTATTGCAACCAACGTAAACTTTCTTTAGATGAAATTATAAGGCAGATTGAAATTATACACGAACAAACGTGAGCACACCGACACTATATACCTACTAAATTGCATGTGCTATTCAGAATGATCATCGCGATGACAGTGAGGATGTCTGTGTGGTGTGCGTATGTAAAATGAGGACTAATACAAAAGTTGGAAAAAATGTGTACCACACGGCTGGTATTATTATATATAATCAGATTATCATTATTATTATTAGAATTTCATCGTAACAGTATATTGATAGATGAACGGTGAGTTTTCTTCATAGATTAGTATCTGATAGACATAGTTTGTCTATAGTTAGTATTTTTTTGTACCATGCGAAGGACTATATAACGTCTTCCTTTCTTTTTCCTCCTTGTGACGGTAATCTTTACTGAAAGCAATTTTCGTAGAAGAATATAGAATTACCGCTTTTTGCTACTATTACTTCTACTCTGCCACATCCTCTGCGCTTTTAGTTTTCCTCCTTCGTTAGAATAAAAAAGTCCTTTTGATAAGAAACCAAGACTCTGTGTAATAATCGTAAAGAAGGACTATTCAAAGCGAAAAAGGATTTGCTGAAAGAAGAGAGATGAAACGAAATTTTCCTTCGAAATGCTCTACAATGCTATGTACAAACTACTCACGTGTAAATTCACATCATGCAATTTGATAGGTATGAAAACACCGAATCTACTCCCCATATATAAAATCGTACAACTGTGTGTATATATTTTATATAACAATATTAGCAATACTCTACAAAATATATACTGCTATGTACCGCAATAACACTATATGGAAAAATCGTAGACTAGCATGTCCAAAAAATGATTGTATTATTATGATGAGACACGTACACACTGCCTACCTACATTTTTTTTCCTCAAAACAGTATTAAAAAAAGCTCGCATACTTTTATTTCTTTCATAGTGGAAGTTACTTGTGTGTAGTAAAGGAGATTCTACACTGTAATAATATCCTCCTTTTTGTTTTTGCTGCTGCATTCATGACATCACCCGTGTGTGCCTTATACTTATCCTACGAAGAAAAAAATGGCTCTCTTTTTTATGCTTAAAACATCAGAAGCAGTGGTAGTAGTTGTAGTGAAACACGCTCTATTATTATACTCTTTGCTTTCATCCCATTTTCATCTATTAGAGAATATATTTATATATGTGAAAAAGAACAACATTTTGTTTGTCGAGTAAATATAATAACATGCTTCAGCATATATACATATGATGGGAAAAGTTGTAGACATATAATGTTAGATGTAGTAAAACTCTTCTACAGAGTTTGTAATAATCTTGCTTGTTAACTGTGTTCGTATAAGCCAGGAGCAGCAGGAGAGTTGCATGATATTAAACGTAAACCTACACACGAGACAGAGCTCCGCACGGAAGGATATAAAAACTGTTTGAAAAAGGAATCCCTTTCTATGTTGAAGCTCATTTTGCCTCTTGCTCTAGTAATATTCTGTGCTATGCTGCGGTAAGGGTTTTGCTTTGAAAAAAATAGAATAAAATTCATGTGTATTATCTTTATGATAGTTCATGGCTCTCTCTTGCCTCTCTTTTATATTTCACTCTGGCAAGCATGTCTGGGTATATGAATGTCGTTCTTAGCAATGTTGGCGATTTTTTTCAAATGAAAATGCTTGGAAGAAGATTGCCTAGCTCGGAAGAGTGCATTCAACCACAGGGCTGGCTGGATGGATGCCCAAACGCTGCCCAACAAAGTTTACTATGTGAACTCGTGTAAAAAAGTATATAGGTATTATAAAATATACTCTTGATACAGTAAACACAGAAATCTTAACCAGACATGGAATAAAATTAAATATTACAGATAAAGTCAAGTTAACAGTGGTTTAGCACTGCGACATATTCATTAAAAATATTGGAAATGCATTGTTACGAGAAGAGAACTTTGCGATTGTGTGTGTAAGAGTAAACCGAATTGGTTTTTGAGTTTGGAAGGAGTATATAGCTTGAATGGAAAAGCGATAACGGAATAGAATAATATTGGAGGTGGAATGATATTTAACATTGACAAGGTGTTTAATTACTTGTTTTATCAAATGGAGGTGTGTGCGAGAGGCGCTACACGGGAATTGGTGACTTAGCGATGATGCATCAATTCCAAATATTTTTTGAAGGAGTGAACGTGTGTGTGAGAGGATGTGTGCGTAGCAAGGAATGAATAAATTGGTATAACGTTAAAATTACTACCAGCTATGTACACATTTGCAACATTTTTGCGTGTGTTTTATATGCATAGTATGACAAAAAAGATTAAGTTGAGTTTTTGGTATTGATTTTCGAATTGCTTACCATGTTGAAAATGATCATAGTTAGTGGAGAAGTGCATAACTTCATTGTTTGCGAAATGGGCGGCTAAAAAAATAAGTTGGTGTGATAAGTTTATATGTGAAAGTATGTGGAAGAGAAGAAAACCTTGTAATTTACCGAGGACAAGAGAGTAAGAATGGAAAATTCGCATTGAATGATTACTGGAGAAGATCTTTTCGCGTTGTTTGGTTTGCTGGAAGGGGGCTGGTTGGTATGAGCTATATAGCGACTGGTTTTGGTGATACAGTGTGAGTTTGTGTAAAATCGTGTTGGGGTTGAAGGGATGAAACCAGGAGGGGTTTGTAATTGGAAAAGATATGAAGTAGGCCAATCTGAAAACCCCCGATGTTTAAGATTTTCATGAGACAAGCAAATCAACAACAAAAATGGAATTAATTAATCATAGAAGGACGAGAACCTTTTCCAATGAGAATGATTGCTTTTTATGCAGAACACTGTCATATTGTCAACCACAAAGATGAAGAGATTCGTCATATTTTAAGTACGGGAAGACAAAAACTAGGCAAGGCTTTCATGGAAGCTTGCAGCTAGAACTTAATTGTCGGCGATAAAATTAAATTAAGCGCCTTCTTCCAGTTCATGTGAAATTACGTTTCCGATAAAGATGATCGCCCATGGAACAAAATCATTGTATTCATCGATCATTTGCTAATGAGTGTAGTGATGTTTTCATCATAAAGGCATAGCAATGTGAATGATCCAGCGAGGAATGGAATTGATAGATTGGATTGGACAAGCTTGTAACGGTGAGTTGTCAAGCAGTGTCACGTGTTGTGTTATGAGTGTGTTTTGAAGTAAGGAAAGGTTTTGAAGTGATAGTGATCAGTACTTACGGCATTCAAAATGGCTTTGGAATTAAAATTGCATAGTCCAGTAGGTGCAGAGCCTGTGGTTTACCACTGGCCCTTGTTGAGCGGAGGAAAGGTAGGCTCGACACTATTTTCGTGTGAATTTCAACTAAATTCATTATCAAGTCTCGCGAGAACCCAGCAATAATTTAAAACATTTTGTTTGCAGGACCGTTATGACAGAGCATTAGAAATAGCGGATACGATAAGGTAAGTTTATGTAACCTTCCCAGACTTTCCCCGAAAAGTTTAACCGCTCTTTGTTTCGAGAGTCTCTGGAAACAAACCTTTATCTCGGATTTTGGGTGTTCCTGCAACATCAAAAGAAAAATTACATGGTTAAAACGAAGATAATGGTTTTCTTTATGCTACGTCTTGGTAGCTGTTATTGGCGAGCAAATATATACTTTTGATTATCATTAGTGTGTATATTTTCAACCCTTTTTCTGCGTGAAGTTTGGAGACTACGCTTTTCCTTTGTCTTAAGAAAGTTTATATAAACAACATGAAAGATTACGGTTGTCTATTTATAAGATATGAGAAAAACTTTGCGGACGTGACTGGAAGTGGACCTTGTGGCGAAACAAGGCATTAAAAAGGAAGTCCACGAAAAAACCCCAAAGTTTATCCTTCGTACGTGTAAATTTTACCTTCACCGAGTTTCCATCCATGTAAAAGCTTCTCAGCTAAAGTTAACGCAGCAATATCGCAGTAGAGAGCAGGCAACCGGTCCTCATCAGCAGTTTCATCAAAAAGTAAACGATTATATCTCCAGTAAAAGAGGTCCGTCATGTTTATGTGTAATGGGATGGAGATGTGATGATTTAAGAGAAAAATGCACGACACACAAATTCTCTCAAATAATTTTTGTTTCATGCGCATCTGCCATTTTGGCATTGTTGTAGATCCTTGTTTGATAATGGTCTTACAGCTTATTTATAAACGGGCGTGATGTATTTAGGGAGGGCTGTTATCAAGAAAGTAGAAGTAGAATAAGTTATTCAAGGTAAATCGAAGAAACATTATTACAATTACAGTTTTGTCCAGCCTACTGTACCTGAACACGCCATGTTTTCAACGTGTGTGTGACGCACTGAAAAGCTCACTTTTTCAGGGGAACAAAGTATTACATTACTACTGTGTGTCCTGTGAGACACGCGGATGTGAAGAATTCCTTTCTATTCACATTATTTGCAATAATTTTTGCTGGTCGATCTGAAACAAGTTTCGTACAAAGAAAAATGCAGTCAACATGCACTTTTCTGTCTGGTATACTTTTGAGAAAAGTACACTTGAGTCGTAAGATATTTGTTGAATGTATTATCATGTTCACTCCCGTCATATATATATTTAGATAGAAAGTGGTCTAATAAAACGTGTGATATTCTTTGTATATTAGAATAGAATCAAGCATGACTGGACGCTTGAAGAAAACGTGCAGTTGAAATGTACGTGCCATGAGCGATAATATACACTCCGCGTACTCTGTCTTCAGTTTAATCTTGCTCCTGGCATGACGAAACTTCATAATGGAGTTCAATATACCTTCTCGTCTTAACAAACGTACCTACTGTTGAAATAGCAAAACGAGAAGGTTGTCTTCCATTCCAATGTCTCATAAAATGAAGTCTTGTAGGTTTGTTATACTCATTTAACATAACGACCGCTGTACATCCTCATTTTTAATTCAGTTCTTATTCATTCTCGTTTTTGTGGATCAGCGCTCTTTTGACTTTGACTTCTTGACTGGTTTGTGGTGGTGGCTGCTGGAGAGAAAATGAAGCTGTGTAATTTTTATGTCTTGCTTTTCAACATAGGTATGTATGTATCGGTCAATGGACAGTAGAAGTAGTGTAAGTGTGTGTGTGCCATTTACTGACTGCTGGTGAGATTGGCATGTTAATTCGTTTCATGGTTGGAAATGTAATGAGGAAACCTCCATGCTATTCTTAAAGTTTCCTTTGCATGCTGCCTAAATAGGTTTTGAACTTATTTCCATAAAGGAAAATGATGCGTCTTTTTAAGCTTCATTACATATTTGGGTGCTAGCACATCGCCAGAAACAACCTTGTTTTCCAAATTTGGCATGCATACCTTCCTAACTGGAAGGCTTTTCCATGTGCCAAGGTTTTTTCTTGGTTTTACACTGATTGGGCAAGACCTAAAGCGGATCCTCAAATCCCTTATCACGAGGAAAACTTCAACTGCGGGTATTAATCATAAACCTCTGCCAGATACTTTTTTATTATCCATCTTGAGCAGTAATTGCATTTTTTATCGATAGGGATCTTTTTCAAGGAAAAATAGTTACGACATTGTTCCCCAATGCTGCATAAACCATGTTATCACGGGACAATCTTTAATTGGGCAACCGAGAAAAATATTATTTGTAACATTGAAATATTTTCGTCTAAGAAAGGACAAGGATCTTACATTAAGCATTGAAAAAGACAGAAAATACTCGTATCGCCATTTGGCATCGCAAAATTTATTATTTAAAACCATCCCACACTTACCTTCTACAGTTTGTGGGATTTAAAAAGTATTCCAATGCAAATGCAGCGACTCGGTAATGCATTCAGAACATGACAAAGACGAATCACTTAATGTCACCAAGACCAGTGCAACGAGCTCAACTCACGCGTTACGGACTGTTTAATAGGCTGACTAATATGAACAGCTCTTTGCGAAAACTATTGAATGAAAAATAGAATGAGGTACATAAACGCACGGTAATAAAAACGAGCTGTGTTATTATGCGCCGATGAGGTACCTAATTGCCAAAAGACCTTGAACCTTTCGCGCTTCTTGATACATTGCAAACAAGCTTGTCTATCTTACATTGAAAAACATCATTTCTCGTGTTCGAATACGTACTGTCTTGCATATTATGTTTTACCGGCGTCTGATATTTAGATATCAGATTGCATATTGCGTCATCATTTTTGCTAACTGAAAGTTATCAATGAAATGTTTACGTGTGTAGTTTCAGTATATATGCCTATACATGGTTTTAAACAGAATTTTCTGACTGAAATGCAGCTGTAGATACTTGAAAGCTGTTTATACTACACTGTTCATGTCCCTGTTTTCACTGTGTGCTAAAAATTTCGTGACCAACCTTAACAAATGAATAGGTAGTCATTTCAACTAGTTAGGTTTTGTGTAAGACATTTGACATTTTGACAAGATATCATGAAACCCGACAACGGATGATGATGGTTCACAGGGTGAATTGAAAGAAATTCTTTCAATTCATCCTGTATAGTTCACTGATGTCTGGTTTATTCATGGCCGGGATTATTTTTGTAAACTGATGAAAAATCCACTTGCCTGACCTTAAAAAAATTGACTTGAGTGAATGTAAGTACATCTGCGACTAAGCTCACATCAGAAGTGCCACATGTTATAGAAATGGCACAGTTGATGGATACCTTTTGGTTGGATGATAGGAGTAATCTGATTTATGATGATGAATTGATAATTATCAGTTATCTCATCGGATGTGAGGATTTTGCTCGTAAGAGCTTCGGAGCAAACCTTTGTTTTGAGTGATTTAGCAAAAACTGTAGAGTAATTTACGTTTGGGAATATTGTTCAAGTGCCTTGACATTGATAAAAGGTTCCACAGGATGCGAATGAACTCATTCATTCGTACATGGGGCTAAACGAGAATCTGCAATATATTATAACTTTACTTTTCTAGCATTGCCACAAATTCTTCCAAATTACTTCCCCTTTTCTGGGTAGTTCAAACTTTGAAGGCACTGAGGTGGCAAGCCACCGACGACCTACTTATTTTTTAAATTTCAAACTTACGAAAGCCTTCTAGGTGATTGCGTACTAATCGTTTCTTTCGGAACGGCTACAAGTTTCAGTTGCGTAATTTCTCTAAATAATATTATCAAATATTCTGTGTTCTGATCCCCAAAAATATTTACTTTCACTGATAAGAGTGTTTTATTTTTGGCTTGAAAATATATACATCCTCTTCGTAAATTATGGATGTCTGGCAATTTAGGCATTTCATTTCCTACTTGACTTGTACAGTTTTACAACGACTTTTTCTGGACCAGTGCCAATGTCAAATAAACATTCATAAGAGGATGAGTCGTCTTACGAGGGAAGGAAGGAAGTGAAATTAAGAGAATTGCCTAAAAGCTACTAAGCAAATGGTATAATCTAATAGTATAATGTAGATTAGGCTAAAGTAATATTTCGTGAACTGATGTTGAAGCGTCCTATACATCCTTTTTGGAGTATTGTTATGGTTAAGGGATTTTAAAAAACTGAACCATACAAGAACGACAGCACTTAATGTCGAAACGCGTTCCTTCTTAGCATAGCACACCACTTTGAGAAGGTTTTCTTCCTAAAGGCTAGTTTTATAACAAAGAGCGTGAATTCTTGGAATGGTCATAAGTTTCGCAGAATGAGTTTCTAAACTGCCATTTTTCATTTGCACTCCTCTGTCAGATCCGACAGTCTAAGTGCAACAGGGTGAATTATGAGTTCGCGACTGTAAAAGGGAACGAAATCAAACTAGAATAGGAGTTGCATAATTCCATTAATCAAAATTAATACGTATCTTGCTTTATATAACGTGTAATGAACTTGTGTCCATGAAACTCATTAAAAAGACCATGTTAACGCATGACACACAGTTGCATTTCATGTCGTTGGATTCAGGATTACCTACGCATTAGTTGAGGTGCAGTGCAACCCTAGCTATACTAACATCTTCTCGTATCGATTTCTAGGAATGTGTTTGTTTTATTTCTTTTATTCAATGTCATAGACGAAATGGGAAATGGCAAAAAGCTACTAATTAATGAGGAGTTCACAATATAAACTGTACCAAGTCATGCGTATGATTGTCTGTCCAAGCTTACATGCAAAAGATCTAACTGACGTCGTCTCACTGACTTCATGCGTGCGTGGATAGCATAGCTAAATTATTATGGTATATGGTATCTTCATAGAGTGACAAATCTTTCAGTTGCTTGGAAAATGCGCCCAGAGCTTTAGCAAAATCGTGAAATGGGGGAGCAAAAAATTAGATAATTTCATATAAAAAGAATCCGGGATGAATATAACTTAGATGTATGTGCACGCACACAATTTCATCATGTCAGTGAATAGGCTTGATTTGAAGCTGTATCAGCACAATTGTTGAAAGGGGAACTGTGTCAAACTCGGAGACACAATGATCATTCACACAAAAAGACTTTTGGGTTCTGGATCCCAAGATATCTGTTATGAAGGGGTGAAAAGTTTGCCGAACTGTTCAACCCTCAGTAACTTTTCTCCATACAAACTTACTAAACAAGTTCAAGCATAATTGAGAGGAAAACACGGATTTTATATATCATAGGGCTAGTTTGCATGGAGTATTGAGTATGCAAATACTTTAAACTACTGAGTGTATGTGCGAATTTTATTGGTGATCAGATCATTGATCGATCAAAAATGGATAAATGCCTCTTCAGCAGAACTACTAATCACACTATCATATTTATTTGAATTTTTGGTATTGTCAATTTTCATATCTCGTTGCAATTCATCAAGTTATAGAACAATTAATGACCTCACAAGATGTAATATGCATGACAGTACATAGGTGACTGAATTGGTAGCATAGAAATCTGGTGTTTCAATTAATAGTTTTCAGGACTGTTGTGACTACACACAAGGAAGTCCACCAGTAACCGCACTACTATCAGTAATGAGCAAACAATTTTGTTTCCTATTCTTATACTTTGCTTGATAATTTGATTGCTTGTCTTCGTGTAGTGATGATAGAGAACAACTACAAGTATATTTGGAAAAAATTGGATCCCGTATGGTATTGTATTATTAAAGTTAGTTTGTAAATACTTTAATGTTATTTAATAGAATGTGTCGTACCTTTTTTGGGTTAGCTGCTGAACAACGTTAAAATTTTGGTTTATGTTTGTCAGGTATCAAGTAATTTATTTCTCGCTCTCCTTAGACAAATGGTTAAAGTTAAAACCATGTTTTCAATTCAAACATGGTAAGCCTTAAGGTGCCTTCACACAGAGACGCAGCAAGCTGAAAACTGCTGCTTTTCCTTAAAGAATTTTTTTATCAGCTGATTATTTCAATGTATTTTTTTTGCAGTTTTCAGCTTGCTGTGGCTCTGTGTGAAGGCACCTTTAGTAGCCTAATAGTCCTTCAGAAGTGACCCGAGTTCGATAGTAATCTTTGAACAATCCGGCTTCGTGAATATTGTATGTTGATTCTAAGGCTTATTTTGCATCTAGTTTCAGTGCTAGGACCTGCTAAACACACAGCGTAGGTCAAGTACGTACCGTACAAAAAAATAAGAATTGTAAATTCCGTCGAGTTCTTTCTTCAATGGAGGAGTACTATCAAAATACTAACAGACTCTTGACATTACAAGTGCCGAGTTGGTTTCTGTTCTGTGGAAAAAAAACGAATATATATTGCATCACATAAGTTTTGTTTTCGCTACATGATACAAAATTTTAGTACCAATAGCATCGTACTTAATTATTAGTTGAAACAGTCTTCACTCTTGTGACACATCAGCGAAATTTGACACATGACAAGATCCTGCATGGCAAGATACGTGGGAAACTGAGAAAATAAGCCAATTTCACTCCTCATACAGTTTGTTTTTCTTGGAAAACAAGACAGCATATCACAACTCGGAATGACATTTTGTCCTGAAGCAGGTAGCTACGTTTCAGGTTTCAGTTCGGTTTCGATCAATAAGTTTTTAATTCGCTGACATTTGCATACGAATAATCTCATATTCCAAGGATTTTCTATCAACTATGAAGTCAGTTTATTCCTATAATTGATATGATAATGTTTGCTCTCATGCATGTTTGTACCAAACAATGGAGTACGTATCACTAGAATATGTTCACGAACACAGACAATCGAAAGGCCTTAATGGCTTTGTGTACCAAATGGAAGTTGATTTGATAACTTTTGTGAATCCACCCATTATTATTTTTTCTCTTACTTTCGCTACTTGTCCGGTACGTGGTTCAAGGCACGTAGGCAAAGAGGGAGGGCATGAGAAGTGTGTGAAAAAGTGTAGGAAAATCGATAGTGAAAAAGCGAAAAAGTTCCGGGCTCAAGCTCCCCCAGAGAATGGAAGCTAGACTGGAAGAAAAGTTCCGCGTGCTGTGGGTAATGTGACGAGGGTAGGCCACGCGAATGGAAAGTGAGTTTAGTAAATCATAAAAAATTACGTTGACCTGTCTAGCAAGTGCCAGTTGGAATAGATACGAGCATTATTACCAAGTCCCATCTTCTCTAGAGAACTCTAATGGGCTGCGTTCCGTCAATGGATCAATGCAAATGAAAGTAAAATGTATAATCAAATTTAAAACTAGAATACCGAAAACACTACATACTATATGGTTAATGTGAAATCAGTGGTTATACCTTGCTCATAGGAAAAAAAGTAAATACACCCAGCGGAGTAATATATTTTGAAAGGTTAGCCATTGCCATTATGGCACACACATTATAAATATATTGTGTGGTTGGAGTGGCATATCCATATTCATATTTTTCATTACTACGACCAGCAATGTGAATCTAAAAACTTTAATATAATATCCATTGATGCGTTCATGCAAACAGGGACAGATGTGTGGACTGAAAGTGTACTACGCCAAGTGCTTTACGGACTTAAAGTGTGTTCGTTGTGTATGTTTTATCCGTAAATGGCAACTATTCGTTTCTAGTATGATTTTAAAATAAATAGACCTAATTTTAGGAATAAGTTCCCTGTACTCATATTTGTACAACTTTTGTTAGAACTTAATAAAAAGGGATAACAATTTCCAAGGTCATACAAGCATCCAGTCTTGGAACGATGCATTGATTTAAGGTATCAGCATCAACATCCCTTAAATATGCAACTTGCTATTCAACATAAAGAAATTGTGCAATGATTTCGGAGACTGAAAGTTTTTTGTTGATTTTGTAATTTACATACAACGTCCATCTTTCACCCCTTCCTTTTTTTCTGGATGCTTTACAACCCTTGAGACTCATGCATTACGCAGAAATCCGTCGTCTCTTCTATCGATCTGGCAAAGCCAGTGCAGTGAATAGGCTCAAGTCTCATTTTTATTGCCAAATGCAAACAGATACATAATGGAGCATGGTTGTGAACTAAATCTTATAAATATAATAGATAGAGGAAGCAAGTGTTTCAAACTGACTGGCAACAATCTGACCACATTTCAAACTGGAGTGAATTTTCAAAGCAAGCCAGGAATAGTTCGTCGTTATATACGTCAACATAAAACTGCAGTGGCTAAGCGAAATTGATCTTTGCTAACTCATTGCGGAGCAAGAGAGAGAGCAGTCGAAGCATTAATTTTAGCAAAAAAATAACATCCCTTGCAAAAACCGAAAAAACAGTTCTAATAAGGTGCTTTTGTTATAATATGGTGCATTTGCTCTTATTAAGCACATATGGCCTGTTTTCTTAGGATTTATTGCAAAATCTTTAGAACGCACTGTCTAACTGAAGCACCACTTGCACACGCATCGGGTCTCGTCGACTACACAGGCAATCAATTCTCATGACACTAGATAAAAGCGGAAATATGTGATCACACTCTGTTGTCTGTCCGTGTCTGAATGAAACGAAGTACGTATCACAAATACATGGTCGTTATGTCATAAAAAATGAACATCAAGAGAATCAATAACTAACGTGTATGCCACACTAATTTTAGAGCTACACACTAACTGTTACACGCATGTAGATTTTTTTCCTTTATTCAGCAAATAATGACTTCGATGAGTTTGTCTATCCGTCTGTCTGTGGACGCTCTACAAGCCACGTACTTTTACCGACTCTGACGAAACTTGGTACAAAGGTACTTTAGGTCAGTGGAAATAATTCTACTGGTTTTCAGTCTAATTGGTCAAACATAAGGGCTACTGTTAAGAGTAGGAAGGCCCTTGGGAAGATTTCTGTAGCTTTGCAGCTCGATTGGTCACTTTCTGGTTTTTGCATTGAAACATGATATCATTGGGCGTAAGATATCATTGGAGAGCTCTCAACTAGGGCATTTCAATCTAATACTGTTCTCTGTTTCCTTTTACCTTTTACTTAGTTCCTTGTTTGCTTTCAGCTCCTTCATTATAGCTATGACTTTACAGCTTTAATTTCAAATGCGGTTAGTGCCGATACTTTAAAAAAATCATACAATGCAAAATAGAACAGGTGGATTTTGGTAGAACATAAATTATCGCGGTTTTACCGGTAGGGGTTTTGTGGGCAAAAAAGAAAATCCTCCAATTTGTCTCCTGTGACTGGTAAGCTTGGCCACGACCGAACGTTGCTCCTCTTCGCAGAACTTCGAGAAGATGAAAGGGCTCATACAACATGATAAAAAGGAAAGATACTTTCAACTAGGGAAAAATGCAGGGAAGATTTAATGTTATTTGAAGAGTAAGAAAAACGAAGAGAATGCATTTGAACTTTGATTATGACGATTGGACGGAATCTAGATCTGAATCTGAAGAGAGACACGAATTCCTATTACGTAAAAAGTATATATGTTTACATTTGTCCTAAAAAGGAAGGTATTAAGATAAAGGTAAAAAATGGCTTACTTGGTGCTTTACCGTCTACCAAAGCATTCTTTTATGCTACACGAAGGGGGGAGTTTGCCAGATGATGAGGCAAGATGACGATGTTGATAGTGAACTGCTGTTAGTGGTGGAAAGAAAATGGCAAAAGCTATTTTCTTTTTTTCTCTTTTCATTTATCTATATACAGGTTTTTATACATTCTTATGGTCACGAAAGCTGCAGAAACATCTGTAAAGATATAGACTACGCGTAGTAAATACTATATATTACCTATATACTATTTGTATATATACTTAATGTAGGTAAGAAACTTCCTTTTTTACAGAAT
>VICI01000973.1:0-27377 GCA_019593645.1 Akabosia matsudoensis | reverse complement strand
GCCTCGAGCCTGATGATGAGCTACGTCATCGGAGCTTCGGCTGCTCCTACCACTACTTCTGGAATGACCTTTGGAAATTTTACTGGGACTCAACATTTCTTCATCATCTCGTGCCGATGATTCCTTAGAGGCTGCACTGATCATTTTCATCATTTCCTTGGGATCAGGAAAAAGCAAATTGTTCGGGGACATGTTCTCACTACCAGTGCCCATGTTAGTTGGTCCGGGGGTAGAAGAACCAGGAAAGGGGGAATGCATCATTAAATGGCTTCCTAACATCATTGAATGAGGTGATGGGGATGGAACAGGAATTGGGATCCCTCCCGCGGAACCCGGCATACTTTGAACAGTACCATTTGGCAACACAATTATGGAATTCTGATTAGGTAAAACATTCCCAGGAAGAAAACTGGCTCCTTGAATGAAACAGTATGGCACGACAATTATAGGATTTGTTGGGAGTACAACAAACGGTTGTGAGCTCATTGGACCGGGTGTGGAAACCGGACTTCCTTCGCCAGGAACTAGGGAGCAAGCCGATGTTGCTGATGCAGACGATTTACCTACTGGAGTGACTGTTACACCTGGGCCAAGGTCTAATGGGGCTTTCCCGAGTGCTGCTGCTGGATTTCCACCCGGTGCCCCCGTGCCGATGTTACTGATGCAGACGATTTACCTACTGGAGTGACTGTTACACCTGGGCCAAGGTCTAATGGGGCTTTCCCGAGTGCTGCTGCTGGATTTCCACCCGGTGCCCCCGCAGCTACTGCCAAAGCTGCTGCCACTGCAGTCTGCTGAGCCTTCAGGACGTGACGGGTACTGCAGTAATACTGTTTATGAACTCGGAACGTTTTGATGGATGAAAATTGAATGTCACAATCTTGGCAGTAGCGCTCCAGTGCGCTAACTCCATCTTGGAGATTTTTTGATGTTGATGGGATCGATGACGCTGATGATTTTCCTGGAGTTACTGGTCGTGAGCCTGCTCCTGTTACACCAGACAACTGTACTTGATCATCCTTCGTGTTTGGCAACTGATTTGATGAGATCGAGACTCCCGAGTGCATTCGCATGTGCCTGTTTAGGCTCACTTTTTTGTCTGCACTATATGAGCAGTAAATGCATGAATACATTTTCCCTGTTTTCTGACTTTTCATTCCATTTCCGCCAGGAAAAGCGTCACTGGACTCCATTGACTCATCCATTGTTAAATCTTGCTCTTCCGAGTTTTCTCTGTCTCTTTTCTTAGACCCGGTGCTGCTGCTCCCACATGCAGATGATGGAACAGACATCATTAGATCTGATTTTACATCTTCTACTTCAATCCTCACGTTTTCTCTCCCTGAAAAGAAAACCATAAAAGGGTTACTACAGGATTTCAATTTCCAGGAAGTTAAATCAGTAGAGTTAGGCCCACGCAAATGGATAAGCATTTTATTACCGTTCTACAGAAAAGAACGTATGAGATAGTTAATGACGTATGCTTCTAGTAAGAAATATTCTCTTTTGAGTTCAAAAAGGATCATATTGCCAAACTTTACCAAAGGCAGATTATGTTAAAACTTTTCGGATTAGATGGTGTGAGGTCTCTTACACTGGATTTTGTTATAATTAAACAAGCAGATCAAGTTGCACAAAGGATGAAAAGGCTGAATACTTTTTTAGTAGAGTGGTTAATGTAATTTACAAATGTTGGTAGCACTAATATCATTTTACTGTTTTACACCATCTTGTTCGCTTCTAACAAATATCATTTTACAACTAAGTCGGTGCATTGGAGCTGTCTAGCTCATTCGGGATTGGCATGATTAGAAAGATTAGATTCATACGATTAGAAAATTCAAACTAACTTTTGTTTTCTTCAAAACGTGCGAAAGATAAAGCCAATAAAACTAAATGAGTTCGCATTACCCTACCGCATATTTTGCAAATGACATTTTAAAAGGATCTTTAGTACATACCTGCATCTTTCCGAAATGAACAGTAGTATGTTTGATGGGCATCCAAGGTTCTTGCTGAACTAAATTTGATGTTGCATGGCTCACAAACAAACATGCCTCCTGAAATCAAAGTAAAAATATTCCATTAAGCTTATGTAAACTTGTATGACCACTTCTTTCAAACCCTAGAAACAAAATATGGGAGATGTATGACTCCAATAATTAATTAAATTACAAAACTTTCCCCGTTAGCTAGTATGGAAATTGAACTTTAATTCTTTCAAAGCTTGTTCCATTAACGAAGGTAGCCATGCAGATTTTTAGCGGCTTCATATTACCCCAAGACTTCCTTTCTTCACTTTACTATGACTACAAATTCGTTCTCATGAATGCAAAAGCATATTCATCTATTCTCGTAGGCGTTCCTTCTAGACAAACTGGCTAATGAAAAATTCTCGTCTTCCAACACCCAAGGGAACATTCATGGCAACATTAACATTCATAGTTACAGCCACTAATCGGAAATATTGTACTGGCCCACTCCCAAACGAGAAAACCGAGAGCATTACTATAGAGAAACATTTATGACCACAATTAGGCTGTATTTATAACAATCACGTGGTTGTAATGATCTAACCCCTAAGCAACTTGAAATTACTTAAGTAATCTAAGATGATTTTGAATGGTGTTTCATATTACCCCTAAAACCTTTCACATGAAGCAATATAGACTAGTATTCAGTAGCTGAGGCACGAAGTTGCATGCTTCTTTGTGCCATATATCTCATGTTTGTACCGTTCATGGTAAATTTTTTTTTCAAGTGATAAACTGACCACTGAGTAAAATAAAGTATATCTGTCCTACTTGCAAACTCATGTATATACCGGCTGATTTGCATTGGAAACAAGCAAGTTATATGCATGCATATAAGGTTAAATTCCGTTTATTCCTATAACGTATGCATAATATCATTAACATAAACATGTCGCTGAAGACGTCCTCCAAGCCCATAAGATTCTCTTCCAATTTCGTTTATATGGGACCATAGACCTGGTTGTGAATTTCCAAGACCAAACGGGTTATCTAAACACCGGATATGCACGGGAAATTACGTGGTCTCCGCAAAGTAAACATTATCGGAACGAAAAACCTTGTTTTTGCTCGATTCCAAAAATGGAGAGGATTTTGAAACGAAATTGCTGGAACAAACAACTAATTCGACTGAGTAAATATAATTATTGCCCCCATTTAGCATCTGTTGCTACATAGTTGTTACGACTTCTATGTGGTTCCCATAGTTTACATGACAAAGCGTAAGCACCCAACCACAACAAAACGTATCACAAGTAAATTTAGGCAGAATTTCGAATTTCAGCGTAGCCATGATAGAGAAAACTCCTGAAATCTTCGTTGGAAAAATTATATCTGATCTGATCGGATAAAAGCTTACATTCCTAAAAGATAAAAGCTCAGGATCATTCCTGTAAGTATCAGTTGAATGAATTCCCGAATTTCTCCACACATGAAGTGCTGCAGATATTAACTGTGTACCACATTAAAGGTTTTCTATTTCAATGAATAACAACCATCATAAAATTATTTTCAACCAGAGCAACTACGCAATTTCCCGGCAGCCTCGTCATCGATAAAAAGCTTGGTTGGCTGGCACATGTGCCCTAATCGTATCTATGCATTACCATTTGTTAAATGATCTCACACTCGACTTGATGATTTTTCATGTAATTCTTCAGAAGGTTTGTCCGCGGATGATTTTTTTTCGTGGAAAAGTATTGCTAGCATAACAATTGCAAGAGTAAACAATAATATTTTTCTTACTAGATAGGACGTGATCGTTTCAGAATCCTTGATCATATTGTTTCAGGATAAGATCATGACGAAGTGTATGCGTACTGGCTGGTAAATATAAAAGGTGAACCGTGTTTATGTATCTATTAATCTATAATCTATTTTGTAGAAGTTGGTTGAGTATTTGAGGAATCGTGGAAATAACACATTATTTATTTATTTTTTGATATAGCAATTAGCGTAAGCTTCTTTAAGCGATTGACATCTTCATGGGTCTAGCAATAGTGATTCACAAGAGGATACACAAGAATGGAATGGGCGCAGACTGCTTACGCATTGCATCTATTTTTTCGATAATCTTGAACTTGACATTCGCATAAAAACAAGAAATGTGCATAGGAATATCAGGTATGTGGTTGAAGTAACAATTAATTTGAACAGAAAATCATTTCGATACGATCTGGTTGAAGTATTGCACAATCATGTCTGGTATAAAGTATCCGCTCAAAAAGTTTGCACTATATCAAGATACTCATAAAGTTAACGATTTCATTCCAGCCCACTCACGAATGAAACTGGCACGTCCAAACTTATTACTGCATGCATTGTTGCACTAAAACCAGAGACCAATGTTTTTTTTGAAATTTTTCATTTGTATATCCAATTTATATGCACCTCAAGTAATATTTACAAGAGAAGGTTCCATTTCAGCATAGGTATATTCGGTAGAGCATTCGCATTTTTATAGTATTATTTCTTTAATTTTACGTATTGCTTTGATTATATTATTTTCATTCTTATTGTCTTGAAATCTATAAAAACTGAGACGAAGACGAACATTACGATTCCTGAAGGAAGTTAACTCTCCACATGTATCAAGCGTACCCGAATTTTCTTAGCTATATCGTGGTGTATACATGAATTATGAAATAGTAAATAAATACTGATAAATCATTTAGGCGAGATGCCAGCGAGTAGATTAGATCAGGAGGGGATTTTTATACTGAGACGCCTACGGATCGAGAATACCTAGACTTTGTTGTTGATTTTAACGAACGATAAGCTACTAAAACATAACACCACAGAGGCTTCTGCATGATGAAAAGCTGTTTACTTGAGAAATAAGTAAGGATTAACTCAAAGGAAACGTTAATTTCTTCTGGTCTTCATTTCTCGCGATTCATCACGAATAAACAGAATTCCGTACATTTGCCTTATCAGACATGAAGAAGATGCTAACTTTGAATGAATTTTGTTTGCCCAGATTCATAATCATGGTATAGCTCAGCTATTTCCAGCGATGATGGCGTAAAAATGATAAGAATTTAATTGCAAGTGCATCAATGTATCATACTCTACAGCTTTTTCTACTTACAACTTACCAACTCGTGAAGTTTCTCCAGAAGTTTTTTCCGCTGCTATAGTAGCCGAGGAAGAAGGGATTGCTACTTGACTTGTATGTTTACTGCCAGAGTTGCCATTAGAACTTCCAGGACTTGGACTCTGGTTTGAGGAGGTGGCAGCAGCCGCTGCGGCTGCAGCTGCAGCGGCCGCGGCCAGTTCTGGGGGTAACATCTGTGGCATAAGAAATAGTCTAGCGGCATCTGTAATCAAATAACACACAGACAGCTTTAATTAAAGTTGAGCCTCAATGAGCGTGAAACAACTTCATCATTTTCGTACTAATCATCTTCGATCCTTCCAAGTATCTGCTAATTAAAGTTTCGTTCCATCGAGAAACCTAGTCCTAATCTAATCGATCGGCTAGGTTCCAGCAAGAAATTTGTACAATATTCTATGCCAGAAACCACATCGGATGGTTTTGTTTCAAGGTGGTATATTATGTGCAAATGGGCTCCCAAACTTTCATTTGGAAACTGCGTACTTAGCCACTCGGCCAGAAATTTATAGAGAAAGTTGGTAAAAGCTTGTCACTATAAAACTTGTTTCGAATTTCATGGACGATAATTGTGGCTAATCTAGATATGTTTCAAGTGCCACGAACTTGTAGAAATTTGTCTAGATTTATTTCGTTAAGTAGTTGAACTGTACTATTAGATGTGTCGTTCTCCAACGCTAGTCGAATCTAAATACTAAGGCCTTTACTTTACGTGTTGGTAGAACGCAATTCAGTAAAACATCAGAACAGAACAGAATTTTAATACCAACTCGTGAAGAAGTTTTGGCCTAGTTTTCTTCATTGGAATAGATGCCTATGCTTGCAAGAGTATCTGTGATTTACCTCTTGAATCATGAGATTTTGTCTCCATACTGGCCTACACATTATAACCTTTTGTGTCTAGCTTTCTCTTACCACAATTTGACAACTCTTAGAAAAACTAGAAGGTTTAATTACTCAAAATTACTAGTTTGTTTCGAACGTACGCACTTATTAAGTCCTTTGATGTAGAGTGAGTAATAACAGGACTGATACTTACATATGACATCTTCTTTTCATAATTATTCTCTTTTTCCATATTTTCAACGATATTAAAAGTCGTGGTTTGATAAAATTATTTAACATAATTATTCTCATGAGTACATGCATGGATGGCTCGAAATTTCCCCTAAAAAATTTTTAGTTTCGTACATACTCTCAATCGTACATTAGTGCATCAACAAACCGATTGAAACAATGGCCATTTATTTAGTTAGCCGGTTTGCTCTTTTTGAGAAATTCTCAATGGTCGCATGGTTTTCAGATAACTATCCTCATCAATCTTATTTACAAGATGATAAACTGACAAGCTACCAGGAAAAATCGGTTTCACTCTATACTTTCACTGTTATCGTCTTTACCATTTCTTATATGAGGTGGTAGAAGATGTAGGTACGGAAGGCCAGCTTGAAGAAATTGCTGTTGATGTGATGAGAACGGTCCTGGAGATCCACCAAAATCAGAACCTGGTCTATCTGGAGTTCTACTCCGGCTACTGCTTCCGCAATCTTGATCACGTCGACTGGAGATCCTCCTTTCGTCCGTTTCCTCAGTCTCAGACGCTTCAAGTTCGCTTAAATCCCCCACGTTGGAGCCTCTGCTGCGACTAGGTGCTCCGCGTTTCTCTGGCTGTTCCATGTTACCCACTAGTGAAACTTTATTGTCTGACTTGCTACACTGGGCATTGGTTCCAGCTATGGCTGATGAAGTATTGCTCCTTTCTGTCACATTTGTTCGACTCTTTGGTAACGATTTTAAAGCAGAGCTATCATCTTCCCTATTTTCTATTTTGACTATTGTAGATCCTGTGCAACTTGTATCATCGTCGTCTTCAGCACCTGGCTCTCCTGATGTATCTTTGCTACTCATATTATCGTCTTGAATGTCCGATTCTGGTTCTGACTTAACACGAACTTCACCATCGTCTGTGGGCTCGGTGGGGTGATCTGATTCGGCATGTGCTTCAGTTGTTGATTCTTTGGCTCGTTGAGCGTTTTCACCTTCCTCTCCTTCTGCCCAGCCTTCTTCCACTAGAAAAGTAAACGAAAGATACAACCATTCATTAATTTTTGCTTGCAAAGTTTTGCTTCACTTTTAATTTCATTCAGGGCGACCCCACTTAACCCCTACGACATTCATCTCGATGCGATTTAACGTAACTAATGATACACATTCTGTTGAAGCCCGCAACGAAACATTGACTAGGCTTGTTCACTAGTGAAAGATTTCTTTCTTTTAATTATGTGCTAATGCATAATCGTATCTACAATTAGGAGTGAACGGCACTTTTGTGGTAGCCTGCATACTAAGGCTTAACGCTCATGCGATAAGAAAATTAAAGCTACTGTAAAGCTTTTGAAGTTCAAGATTGGCCAACTGCATTGATTATGATTTTCATGATGCATTATGATGCAACAGATACAGACAAAATTCTATATACAAACAAAATCTTTAGCTATATAAAATTTTAAAACCAGAAAGGCGATAAAATCTGGATTTCATTTTACAAACGATATGGCATAATATTTTCACACGTACAGCAGTTTAAATCTATGACTGGGTTTTCTTGAACTTGAAATAGCAATAGCGCTACACGCTTGAAGAACCTAACGAGTTAATAAATACTCATTAACGGCTCTACAGTAATTACAGGGTGAAAGATAACAAGTTTCCCAGAGGGAAACCGGTAGTCTTCTTCTTTTATTTTTCTAATTGCTCCTTTTTCGTTTCCGCTCCCCAAATAAAAGAAGAAAAAATGCACAATTAGGTTATATAAAACCGAACAGTGTATGTACTTCTCTGATAAAATCTAAATGGACAAGAAGGTTCCCTCTTCTATTAAAATAAACTACTTGATCTGAGTCCGTACATGAATATCAATTTAAGACAGATATGTTCTAATTATTATTGCATCAGCCAAAGGAGTTCACTGTAATTGACGAGGTACGAAAAGCAAACTAATTTCTATTGAATGCAGCTATTATTATCAAAGGTTAGGAATGATACTTTTTTCCCTAATGTTTCCCGTTTTCTTCATCTGAAACGAAACTCTGATTACGTAGGTGGGTGTGATATGATATGATGCGAAAACGGAAGGGTTGATGATCATAATGTAATCAATGTTCAGTAAGTTGTGAGAGGTTATTTGTGTACTTGTTAAAATTGTATGTTATTACGTGCATTGCTTCTGTGCCCTCTGCCTTGTTAGATTCTAATTATTCTGAGCCTTGTGATCCTATCAAAGTATTTCCAAGCACTCTATCTTCAAAAGAAACAGCTCCGGAAAGTTACAAGGAATGGCATTGGATTGTCCTAGAACAAAACTGAATCGCTTCTATGTACTTGTGCAACAATTTGTAGTATGTCAACGTACGAAATGTTCCTTCATTTCACCTGGAAATGCACGTGCGATTCAGAAAAATTTACATTCATTCACACATTCATGCATTATAGATAAAAGTATTAGAGTTTCACTGTCACTGTCAAGCCTTATGAAGAATTATATTATGGTGGTTGTACATGATATACTTTTTGAACTACATATTAGGACTTTTTACTGCCACTTGAACGCTGAAAATTTCCTCATTCTCGCACTGTTAGGCTACAATGAAAATAACCTATCTACGCACACACCACAGCCTACTTTGGTTGGGCTGAATTTAAGATACATCGGCCAGGGTATAAAGTCACAATGAAACGAATTGAAAATCGTGTGTTTTAGATGATAATCATGATGAGTTCTACACAAGCATTTTTAGGGATGGGGTTTACATTTATTGAGTAAACCTGCTGTTGAATTGACAAGTTGTGGACACTAATGGCGCTGAAAGAATGAAGTGATACTGTGTGCTCGGAATCCAGTAACACAAACTTATTGATTGAATATCTCAAAAAATAAACCTAAGATGGTATGAATGAGAGAGACCTAAGAGAAGGATCTGATGTTGGGTCTTAAAACAATGATGAAATCTTTTGAAGCGATGAAATGTTGACAGGGATGCACAATGGCCAGGAGGGATTCAACACTTGTTGTGGTATGACTGGAATACCAATTAGTTTTGTTTTGCTTTTAGCGCCCATTAAGCCTTGTATTGGTATTCACTTATACACTGAAGTCTGTGTTATAAAATGTACAAAGAGAAGTTCTTGCATTCCCAATGCTTAATTATACTTAACTCAACGTTTGCTTAATCGGGACTGTTTCCTAATACATACTTATTAATGCTACGAGCAAAAGCACCTTGGCGCGTTTTAATTTGACTCTTCTCTTAACGCCTAAATTGATTTGTTGATAATTCATTTTCTTCTTACTATATATGAACGTTAGCTCTATTTATTTGCACTCGAGCAATTCAATAGTTTCTCAATAATAAAATTTGGCATTTTAAGTAGTTTCTCTCAAGTGGCCGACTGGTAATTTTGTATATGGATAGTTACCACTAACTAACTTCTGATGACAACAACAAACTTGATTTAAAAATCAAAAAGAATCATTGATTAATGACTGGCGACACACAATTCTTACTTTCTTAAATTTACTGTTTCACTTTTAAATGTCATTATGTGATAAAAAAGCATTTAATTAAATTAAACTAGAGAGTTTTTAATTCTTTTGTGCATGTACTTGCGTTTTTAATGTCATACATTTTGTAGTGTTCCGTCAAGCTGATTATTGACTTGTCAAATACTGTATGTCATTACGCAAACAGTTTTAATAGATTTCCATCATAAAAAATTCTTAAAGTAAGCTGTTTAGTATAGGTAAAAGTCAAGCATGACAATATGAATATTTCAAAAGTTTGCGCTCACTTTAAAGCCCAATCATCATTAGACTATGCAATCAGTAGGAAAATAAGAGCAAAAAGTCATCGACAAAAATTTATCCACAACAATACTTTGGTGCTTTAAATTTTTTCATCAAGGCCTCCTTTTTTATGATTATGAAAAAACTTAGTTCGCATGTTTAATATGAATATTTCAAAAGTTTGCGCTCACTTTAAAGCCCAATCATCATTAGACTATGCAATCAGTAGGAAAATAAGAGCAAAAAGTCATCGACAAAATTTATCCACAACAATACTTTGGTGCTTTAAATTTTTTCATCAAGGCCTCCTTTTTTATGATTATGAAAAAACTTAGTTCGCATGTTCAACTAGCATTTTTGTCACGAGAGAATTGTATGTTTGTACTTTTCGCTTTGAGAAAGTAGTTTTTAATCAACCCCTGTAAAAAAGCATTAATAATTACGTTGAATGGCGAGTAGTTACGCATAAAATATGAACAAACTCTAAATTGAACTGCTGCCACAAAAAACGTTCCCATGCTGGTATCTCGCACTTCGTGTGCACTTTAACAACCTTTGCACAACACCAACTTTCCCTCCTAGAGGGTGCTCAGTATAAAATACTGGAATGCTGTTTCCACCCACAAACTTTTTCTCTTCAGGAAGCCACACATATATACGAAATGTATCATATTCTTGGGCTCGTGTAACAATAGCTGTACACACGCACTTAGCTGAAACATTATTATTGTGGTTTTGAAATAGTTTTGTCCAAAAACAGATTTTCTACACTTTTAAACGTTCGAATAGGAATGTAAAAAAATGTTCAAATTCACTCGACTTCACTCCACACGAACATTATCTACGTCATCTGTCTTCAATTCTTCATCGTGTCATGCGTGAAGTGATGGTGAGGGGCACAGCCAAATAAAAAAGTATTTTAAAAGAAGAATCAGTACATGAGAGATACATTAAAGATAAGCCAGTAAACAACCCAGCTCATCATCACTTTTAATCCAAAAAATGTTCATTTAATGTATTCGATTCAGCTCAAGTCACAACATTATGATATGCTCGTATGGAAAAAAGAATACTAAAATTTTAGCTTATCCATTTTTATTCTGAGGAAAGACAAAAAAAATGTCAGTCTAATTGGCTTCAATGGAATGTGTCAATATGTTCCATCTTCAGGCAGAAAAATCTTGCCTTACAACCTACCACTTGGTGGTTTCAAACTGGATATTTGTGTTGTTAATTGTTTTTTCCGACGTTATAAGATGTTTACACCAATGCACTCTTTTGCATAAACGCGCATTTTTTGCCTACAAGTTGCTCGTAATCATAAAAATGATGACAGCTAATGCGCGATAAAAAAGACGAGAGTAGAGAATCTGTCAAGTAGATTGAAGGAGTGGTCCATCAGGGAATGTAATTGATCGAGAAAATTCAAATCCCTGTTCCCCATTTGCCCCAACAGTTCATTCACTACCTGGTTTAATCATTGTCTACTGCAATACTGTTTGATACACACGCAATAAAAAATAAGTTTTAGTTGGTGGTGGTGTTGGCGTTTCATTTTATTGATATGCATCATCATCTCGTAAAGTTAACAAACACACTGGTATTGACTTTTTTATGCCGGATTTAATCAAAAGCTTCATCAGCATATCCCCTGTATGCATAATAATAATCAGGAGCAATTTTAGTGTGCTAGAAAAGTAGAAAACATAATAACAACATTGAATGTGCTTTCAGGTAACAGGCAAGACAACAGCAAATAATAATAATAATGCTTCGACATGCACTTGATCTATATCAGTCATGTTCGTAAAATATACGAACAACATGAAATGCTATAAGAGCACTCATATCACTCTCTGGAAGGATTTAATGTACCTTTATGGGCGCAACAACACCACCAATTCATACTTTCTCTAATCCTAATTTGAATCTCAATCTGAATAATAGCAATAATATGATCTCATCACCACGTTATTGTGTTGTGATCTTGGCTTCGTCATCATCATGTTTTCTAACTATGCATGCTTATTATTATCATTAACATCGCCGTTATTTTCTCCCTGTGTGCTTGCTTCATCTCTTGATATTGTTCGCTGGCCAGAGCGGTATATAAATTAAATAGATTTCAAGAGACTTTTTCCTTCTCCTTCTAGCTCCTGATGATGTAGCTCGCAATGCATGACAGGAAGAAAAGATTGCATGATCCGATCCTGGTGAAAAAATACTCCTGTGCATCCATGTACACAGTCAGTTGTAGGAGCATAAGAATTTCCTTGCTGTTGGCCAGTCTAATGAAGTGAATGGACAGCTGAATTAAGGAACAATGGGCTGGCTTCACAGGTCATACATGTACACAGTCAGTTGTAGGAGCATAAGAATTTCCTTGCTGTTGGCCAGTCTAATGAAGTGAATGGACAGCTGAATTAAGGAACAATGGGCTGGCTTCACAGGGCGATGCGATATCATGCCTAAGAATCTGCATGAACAGAAGCTTTAGCCCATCAGGAATGGTAAAAAGATGTTATCACAAGGACCTCAAAACGTCTGAACAATAATAATATAAATTTGTTATAAGCTCCCTGCCATCAAAAACTACCAACACCGCTGGTCTCGCCAATACACTACAACCGCGACCAACAAAGGATTTAGTTTGCATAAAAAATGCCAGGCAGAGCCACATTTAAACTCGCTCACAATCCTATTAAAACTGTTTAAAAACAATGGAAACTTCTATAATGAACCGAAAAACGATCACATTACTGCGCATTTTCTGGCCACTTATTAATCTCACTTTTGAATCCAAGATGACTCGAGATTCTTTTAAAATTGAAGAACAACGGCTAACAATCGATATTTTGAGTAATCGTTTGCCTAGTTTGGTAAATCAGCGTGAAGCAAAACATTAAAGGTATCAACACTTTTGAAAAAAAATGTAACGAGCGAAATAAAATATATGGCTCCACAGCATTATACATGCCTCATTAATGGTACATTTATTACCCAGTAAAACAAATGCGTCTATTGCCTGCTTTAAATCTCATTATCAGCACCTATTATCCTTTTGATTTGGCATATCGTACTTTAGCGTTTTGACTACTTATCGCATCACGTTCTTATCCTGTATAATTCGCAGTTTCAAGCCATAAATGAATAACAAAAGGAACAAGTGCCAGGCCTACAAGTGAACGCAAACAAAGTTCAACTGCTAACCATCTCTTTGGTCGTTATATACGAATGAAATGTATAAACTATGTCTGCCTAGCCTTTTCATGCATGAACTAGCAATTCTATCCGAAACAAATCTAAAATGGCTCTTGTCTCGTTTATTTATTTCTTGTTATTTACGTTTTGATAACAACTTCAAAAGCCTTTTTTTTTCTTCTAAGCTTTTAATATTGCGTTCTTTTTCGTTTCTTTCTCCTCCTCCTTCTGAGCGACGACGACAACGAGAGAATGAGATAAATTTTCCTCGATAAACTTTTGCTACCACGGTCTTTACGGACAAGTAATCTGATAAGAAACAACAAAAATTGTATGCTCTGCTCAGGTATAAAAATGTAAAAACTGTGCGGCTATAAACGATGAAAAATACGGGAAGCTAAAAGAGAATAAGAGCTGCCGAAACAATAAAAATTGGAGAACAAGTGGGGACATTGGAAATTCCTCGCAACATCATATATTTTAACTATATCATACTTTATTATTATTTGCTCACTTATCTTACTTTATAAGTAAATCGTCGAATTAACCTACCGAAGTGAACGTACAATAACAATATTTGCCTAACAGAGACATAAGAATTGTTGATATTGCTATACACACGATATACGTCTGTTCTACCCTGCAGAGTCGGTAGAAATAATTCGTCAACATTTTACGAGAAAACGACTTTTGACTCCTTTTCTGTCACTAGAACATACGCAATTATTAGTGAAAAAATACCGCGTTCTTATTTGCACTTTTGACTGATTATTATAAGCAAGTGTGAGTGATATACAACGTATGACAGGTTTCTACAATTTAGCCTGCACAAAAAGAACAGATTACTCTTTCGTTTTACATACATTAACATTACAACAACTTCTTTGCTCAGTCCCCGGCACGACTTAAACTTCAGAGAAATGAAAAACTTGCTTCTTGCCAAAATGGGTGTTTAATGGGATAAAGGTTTTTGTGTTCAAAAACAGGTTGAGTTGAACATTCATTTCTTATCAAACTGAGATCAAAACTGCAGATTTCTTTTTCATGAACTTACAATAGCACTTTTTATCGATAACTTCTCCGGCTTACAAGCAATGTGTGTGTGTGTGTGTGTGTCGCTCCAACATTTTTATGGAATTGCTTATAGCTTACCGATACATATAGAAAAGCAATCGTGAATCGCAGTTAAAGCAGCTTTATGTAGCCTGCTTCACAATCTCCCCATTTAATTGCCAGCATACTGTGTACTACAAAAGGGAGTCAGGACTGACGATGAATATAGAAAACGACTTATGGAAAATCGTGGTATGCCATCATCGTTTTAGGTAGGACATTGTTCAACAGCCATACACTTATAGCAAGTTGTATAACATGAAAGTATAAACCTAAAACGCCTTGTGACTGCATATCTCTCTCATTCGTCATAATCTTGATATAGGATAAGGAGAAAAGCTTTTCCATTAATTTTCTGTAATCATAAGGATAACGATCTATCTCCCTCAGTTTCTCTTATCGGGTACAATCAGACAGACAATTAAAAAAGCCTCCGCCGTAGTTTACTGTGAAGTGAACCCTTTTTTGCTGCTGTTGCTGAGCTACCCATGGCACTACCTCCATCACGTTATCGACTTCTCCGCATAAATGCTTTAGATGTATCGGGAAATGGGCTGGGGGATTGCAGTATTCCTTTGTTGTTGTGCTACTACCACCATTCATATCCAAAACCATTATAAATTTTGCACGTAATGTTCGTAAATAAAGAAATGAAGCGGAGCACGCATTCCTCGTATTTTTTACTTCTTTATCCGATATCATTCGTGGAATGGGTTTGTGCGCTATCATTTTCTTATCTAAAATTTTAATATTGCAGTGCAGCATAACTATGATAGCGATAGCTTTTGGAAATATTTTGGATGCCGTATTCTGCCGTAAATTCCAAACGTAAATTTACAAAGAAAAGGCAGCACTAGATAGGCCATTTGCTTTGTTTCTTCGTAAGAAACTTCGTTCGGGTGCGGTATGGTTCGTGTTTGGACTTAACACATCCATTTGTTTCTCATGAGACAAATGACGTAAAAGTAGGAATAAAAAGTGTAGAGGATGCATATTGTTGATTACTTTACCTACAGCTAATATATCTAACAGCGTTGTAAATTACAGGATTTATGTGTCTAACATGATATAAAGTTTACATGCCCTGCATATAAGACTTTAAAAACTGACCCTCGATTACTAGGAACACCTAAACCAGTTGGTTAACAAGGCGTCTATTAATTAGACACTCATTTTTCAGCGGCCAACACAAAAAAAGAGTTATGTATACATCGACGAAGGAGAACAAAAGAGTATATCAAACGACGTCTGTGGAGATACTTACACAAGGCTGTACCGAATCGTAGGAGAAGCTCATAATTCAACTCTGCAACAGCGGCCATGTTCCTTTCGGCAAGTTTATTTAAATATAATTCACCTGCACTTTCAATAACAGCTGCGACCAATTCCGGAGGAATTTGTTGGAACATGATTCAGGAATAAATGTGCCCGCTTCTGCGAGTACAAACTGATTGCACGACAAAATTTATGGTTTTTGACAAACAAAACAAAGATAGATAGTACATGGAGCTTGCTTTTGATGACTTTTCTTTTGACAGGGAAATTAATAAGCTTATACCTACATGAACAGTTCACTTTTTCCTAAATGAAGCACTTTCTGAGCACACAGTTCTTGAAGGAAGGAGATATTGTTATAAATATTTTTGTAAGTATCTTTGACATTGACACGTTTTCCGTTTCTCAATGAAACAACACCTTCCTTCCGGACAGAGACACTGTAATTTTTAATTTAACTTGTCTGCAAAGTTTTAAAATCTTTTTCTAAGATACTTCTTCGATGAACACGAATCGGAAACGGAATCGTCGACAAAAATATCAACCAATTCTCGTCCAAAGTGAAAAAACGTTACCTAAAAACTATGCCGTGTCTGAGTGTGCAGACGAGTTGTACGTGGTTTAAAAACTCAAGCTTGTGAGAGGTAGCAGATAACATGCTCGCTCATAATTAAAAATTATTTTGTATTGTTTCTCGTCCATGGCAGGCTTTATCATGACTGCAAATCTTCCCATCTGACAGCCCGTTTCATGTTCTCTACCTCACATTTATTCACTTCTTTAGTTCTTTAAGACAAAAGCTCCCGTTAAAATGAGCCCGAAACCGATTGTACTAACAATACCGTGTACCGTGTCAAGTGTCACAATTTTTCCTTTGATTATCTTCACCATTTCAACTCTATTCCTGGTCAGATTGTACAACTCTTCGCAGAAAATATAAATTATTTTCCTCAAATAAGTGTAACACTTTATATCGCACGTTTTCACGTAAATTATACCTGTTCATGTAAACTAGTCAGTCTTGATAAGAGTGCCAGGTAGCATGTTAACTGTCACCGGTGCAAAACAACACAACGTCAATATATTTTATGTCCTGCTTTAAGGCATCTATGGAATCTTCCATCTTTGCACAGACACACACACACCTACAGTGGCCAATCTTCACTGACAGTTTGTAATCTTGATCGTATTCATTTTCACTCGCAAATGAACTTGGCAGCAGACTTAAAGCCAAAAGAATCCTGAGGATACGGACAAAACACGCGTGTAAACGCTTCGCTGCCAAGAGTCAAACTTTGTTGCATTTGAGCCGTATGACTACTACTAAAAGACTGTTGCTTACTAACACACGCTCCGGACACTTTTCCACCCTCGTTTTTTAGAGAATAGCTTGCTGTGGTATCATCCCTGAATAAGCTAGGGTGAGCAAGGAAAGAAATCACCAACTCACATTGGTAATGTTATGCTTGTGCTCAACATTTGGCTTGGTTCCACTACTGAACTACTAGGGGAAAAGCTGAATGAAGCTTGCTCGCAAGATTCTCTTCATGAAATGAGTACCATGTTCATATACGCAGGCAAGCGTTTTGTCCGTACACACACACACACACACACACGACTATAACAGTTGAACAGCGCACGCATTCATACATATATACATACTCCGATTAAATGTCGAGCTTCACAGTATTTATAAAGAAAGTCCACGTGATATATAAAATAGAAATACAAAAATAATTCCTTCTCCGCTCTGCTGCAGTAGTAAGTATAATACGGATGCTTGAAACTCGGCCTTAATGAAAATCTGACATTGACTTTAAAAAGCGAGCATCTCTATCCTCTTCAAAACAATCTGGGTTTGGGGTGATGGTGATACTGACATTGACATTTGAGCCAAACCACACCATACAGGTGCGTTTTTATAATGTTTTTGTGCAACTGTTGTACTCCAAAAAAAACGAAGGCTCCTGAAGGAAGTTTACGTAAACTAAAATTCTAACGAATATAAGTTTTGACCTTGGAGAATACTTGACAGTATCTTGGAAATCAATGAGAAAAATCTAAATTGTCCGTCATATAGTTGTGTAACTCAAGTTGAGTAAGTAAAGGTTGGGACTGTGTAGGATAATAAGAGAGAAGATAAAAAGGAGCACATCATTTGCCAGAATTTCGCTTTTGTAAGCCCCATTGCAAAGTTATGTTTTTGCCAACGTCATCATAAAAAATGGTAACATTGCATCATATTGATTATCATTCTTATCGATGCAACATCTTTCCTTAATTGACGAGAAATATGGAAAAATTCACATGGACGTTTCCAGATTTTGGAGAATGATTTTAATTTAAAAAGTTATGCATGAGATTCTTTGATTACTTAAGGTTTTGGCATAAACGGAATCTGTAAAACTCACATTCTTCAACACGAAGTTGTATTTTTCTCAAAGTTGTATTTTAAAATATGATAAGCAATAACAGAGAGGCTGTAATTTATACAATCGTTTTGTTTAAGCATGTAATAGGACACATCCACATCGGTAATACGTGTTTGTTACAGCATAAAGTATTACGATTCAATACGAAGACAAAACAGATTCCATAAATTAAATAGAATATAGTAGCTGAATATTCTTAATCATTCGTTAAGTAATACTGGATGGCTAATTGTTGGAATGCGTATTATGTTTAGCCATTTTTTCTTGTTTTCAATGTTGAGCTCTTCAGTTGCTTTAACCTTTGAGGCTTAGATTCTACCGTGAGAACTATATGCAAGATGCACTTGAGTTTCGAGTGATAAACCGTAATGAGCATTTCTCACAGAAGAATCTTTTATAATCATATCAGCAGGTAGTGGATAAGCACCAAGTACATTAGTCACTAACTTATCGAGTAAGAAGTATAAACTTACATTTAGATGTAGTATCTGCTATCTCATTTACTGAATTGAATGGCTACCAATAAAGTTGGTGAGTTTTATAGGCTACTCATATCATATCTCCTTTCTGGCCTTGATTGTAGTTAACCTTACAGTTTTTTTTACAGACGAGCACAAGACCACACGATGCAAGACAAAAGATTAAAGGAACTTACAAGGAAAAATTTGTGGTAATATTATAGTTATAGCGGCCGCTATTCCTTCTTGGCACAGGCAAATCGTAGTGAAGTCTGTGAAAAGCGCAGTTGCAGCCAGAAAGTGTTGCAGGAATCTTATTCAAAGAAGATCCTATGGAACCTTACAAGTTTAATCACTTGAGTAAAATCCGCTGGTTATCATTCTTTGTATACGATTTTCCAAGAAAAAATTCGACATATATGCAATTTTTCACGAACACGTTTATCTAAGGACTAAAATACCGACAAAATTGAGTTGTCTTGTGGGTTTCTGAAGTAAAGGACAGTGTTGTCAGCGATAGGAAATCGAATACACAAATAATTTCTTTTAATGAATATTATATTCGATTAGCAATGGCTTTGATTTCAATGAATGTGTATTATCCGTCGTATACGACAGCAAACTGGCTTATCAAATTCTGAAATGGCATTAAAACTGGAATTCCATAATGGAAGCAATACTCTAAAATTGAAAACAAATTGCAAATTAATAGCAGAAACCTTACAATTTGTCACAAATTGTTATGTTCCAATTTCTTCTTATTATAGTGTCTGCTTGCCTAACATCGGCAATAGTTTTCATATAAGAAATTGATTTTTGTCATTAAGCTCATACTGAACTGAAGAAATGATAGATGTACGGGTTCTAGGATATAATGCATTCCGGATACCTGGAATCAAGAAATCCATTGCACAATCGTTATGCATACAAACCACGTTAACCATTTTAATAAAACGCCATTACCTCCAGTGCACCAAGGTGCTCTTATCTGATCAGTTTAGGCTCAAATACAGCTTTAAAGTCAAAACATGATTCAATTCCAGTGCTCATCAAAGTGGGGAGGAGCACATGTTGTCAGTCCGTAAGATCAAATCAATAATAATCTTATTTCTGTTCGTATATCCAACTACTAGATGTTATACTTGATTGTAATATTTTATATAAAATGTGGGTTTGTAAACGGGAAGTTTTCTTTTGACTACGTTAGTATATATTTTTACCACGAGCAAATAATATACATGAGGATAACTCATTTATAATACAACTTCATTAAAGTCGTATATCCATGCATTTTACAGATCTATGAAGCGATAAAGGTTAGAATCAGGAGCCAAAGTAATCAACCCCAAGAGCTACTGTCAGTGCTTCACTATAAACCATTCTCTGTCAATAATACTTTCAAATTTGGGTTGTCGTATGTAAGAATGAACAAGGTATGTAGGCTTTTCGTACATAGAATTACTTGGACTATTTTCTCGTGCTAAACTAAATCAATATGACCTTATTTTAACCACTGTTTAAATATTTCACATCTTATTATTTTAGATGATAGATAAATATGGACAATGATCTAAAAGCAGCCCCATGTACGCGAAAACTTATTTATATTTCTCACAATTTTTTTTCATATCCGAACAAAAATGGCAGGCTTTTGGATTTTAAAAATTCTCCCGTATCAGGGGTATATTTATAATGCATACCAAGGTTTGGCCTCCTGTAAACGTCTAATTACATATTTTGATAGTCTTGCTTGATAACTTAACGTAAAAAGTTATTTTCAGGAGTTATGGGTTATTTAAAGGTGACTAACATTGTTTACATTGATAAATTTTATGTCATGAAACTAATTTATAGGCTGAGGAAAGGGTAAACATTTTCGAAAATCTAGATTATGTGCTACACATCCAATTCCTTCAGCCCGGGAATGTTGTGTCCACTCATGTGGCCATTTCAATGTTTAACCGTTTACCTGTTAAATGAACTTCTCATGTTAACTGTTTGGATGTTGATAAATTGACAAACTATTTAAAGACGAAAACAAACATGGGGCGTATCTCTAAAATTAAATCGATAAAGTGAGATTAAAAGGTAGACAAAGTCGGACAAAACTTGAAGAATTATATTTTATCTATGCTGCATGCGGGTCTTATGAAGACTGTTAAAACTTGGTTCAAGCTCTTATAGTCAGCTCTGTTCTGATTCAGATGGATTATTGATATTTATGCACAGAGATGATGATCGCTGCAATGTTCAAAGTTGTTATTGTTTCACTTGATAATGATGATGACTAACGACGATGAAGGTGATTACAATGACGACTGTGATGATGTCGATGACTACGACGAAGATGACCGCACCATCATCATCCCATATTACCGGAATGAAATGAAGCGAGGAGTAAGCATTCAGCAAGATTTACACCGTGTGCACCACTCGGCAGGAGATAAGAAATCTTATTCTCTTTTTCAATAGATACACAAAACTTGTTGCATGATGGCTTTGGCAGTGTAAGCAAAACGACAGACGAAGTCCAAAGGATATTTCAACTTTGTTGTGATGAACAACGTTTTTGTGTTCTGGCATCACATAGAAGTTTTACATTTACATGAAGAATAAAAGTCAAGATCCTTATCGAAATTGGGCGTCTCATGGTTCCCATCATCGTCGTCATCAAGATCAGCACGGCAGCCCAAGAAAAACACACGAGCACATTTTCTCTGCATCAATATCACGTATTCGTGCCTCCATTCACCTCAGACCTCATTGTATTGAACGATGATAACGGGGGAAATTCTGAGGGTTCTCTTTCAGCCTTTCTTTGAGCATGCTTGCCTTTCTAGGGTGCCTTAAAAATCATTCGTCAGATCTCAGAAACCCTTAACGATAGCAATATGTGTGGTGCATTTTAAGATTGCGGGGTGGTTTACCATTACCATTTCATTTGACAATGTACACTTTCATCGACTACAAATTCTGTAATGAATACCAGACACTAAAAGGCCATTTTCGTAAACACAAAAAGTTCTAAATGTCTTCGGCAAGTGAGAATTTGGAATTGTAATTGTATGCGATTTCCTGCTTTGCGTGTAAATATACGGTTTATTTCTCTCCTCAGTAAGAATGTAATTATTGGTATAGTTTGTACCATGTGTTATATACATACATATGTAAAATAATAATGTTTGATGAGTTCGAGGGGAGAGGGTGAATCCTCAGGGGAAAAGGGACAGAAAAGGAGCATCTATCAAACACTATCACATTATATATACGTTTTGTATAAATAATTAAGCAGGCTGATTGTGATTGACATGTTTGTCGTGTGTCTGACATCAGATGTGACAGGTTAAGATACTAGGATTTAGACAGGAAGGAGGAACCATGTGAAAGTTAGATGCAACTACTCGCTTCTAAACTTACAATCAGAAGTTTCTAGACATTACCAAGACTCACATTAACAGTTCTTGATATTAATTAATAATGCCAAACACTCATGCAAACACATTTATAATCAGACTAATGCTGCCAGAATATAACTAGTATCAGGATATGATTAGAAGAACACTATATAGTACCATACCGATTTGTCGGGATATAAAAGCGGGCTGATGAAACCTCAGAGTTGGGTAACAACGTTGTAGTAAGGGCTTTGTTGCTAAACTTATCATTCTGAAAAGTAAAATTATTGTCATAATATAATCCTATGTAGAAAAACTTAACTGTCTTTAATGACAGGTGATACGAGGCACAAATAATTCAAATGGTGGCATTAGAAATACGCTTTCCAGCTCAGTACTTTTCCTGAAGCTTTCAGTTGTCAGTTTTTACACCAAAGCCAAAGCAAACCTTTCTTGCTGGTTGTACGAAAGTGTGCTAAACCATGCATTTCGAAAATTTCAGATATAGTCTAAGTCGGGCTGTGTTTAGAATAATTGTCAGTTGAGGAATTCTTCCGGTGTACTAAATGGTTTGAAATGAAGTCACAAAACCCTGGCCCAACTTCATGCTTCTTGTTATCGTAAAGCCCACCACTTACATACGAATGCATGTTTCGAACTGATCAGTAAATAGGGGGTTTAAGAATATTATTTTAATGCAAATATTTTTTTTTTTTGTACATTTAAATTTGAGCAAGATTGAATAGTATAGATGATATGAAGTCTGATAACTTACTTAGAAAACTACTACACTTACTCGTTAATGTCAAGTGCCTATGCTAAATATAGACATTTCCGTTGCTTGCCATTACCGTGACTTTTCTTCTGGACTCTTTCACCAGTGAGTAATAAATAAAGCCGGCCCAATGCCACTTCACTTACCATACGTCGGGCATACATAAATGCATGCTATTTCAGTGCATTTGCATAGTTCGATGTTTTCGTGGGGTGGCATAATGCTTTGTGAGTTTATATTGCAATTGTGAGAAAAATTTACTTATTTACACAATTATACATTTATAATCATTTAAACATTTATAATCTACTTTTATCATGGACGAATTCATAAATGCATAAACTCAAGCACATGTTAGATTTAAATTAGGATTAGCAAGAGGTGAAAGCACACGATGCCTTGAATATTATTGACCATATGAAAACCTTCGAATTATCACACGTACGAGGTAGTCCACAGAATGCTTTTTTTAATTGAAGAATTGCTAACTAAGTTTTGATTCCAGACGAATTTTAGGACGCCCAGTCTTTCACACAAAACGTACAAGCCACAAGTGCGTCCATTGCATTGTATCGGTAACTGAATGGTTTGTCATCACTTCATCATGGCTAAGGATATTGCATGCAAACAATTCGATCTTCGTGAGGAGCGTAATCTTAATGTGCAATAACGATGAAAAAATGATTTTCATTAACCAAATAAACAACATCAATGATTGGTTTTAGGCTTAATGTGCCATTACTCTGATATTGTTGTTTCAAGTTTCATCTCTAAGTGCAAAACTTTATTCTATGCAAATTTCATTGGATGTACCGGTAAGGTAAAGTCCCTGGTTGGTTGCAAGCTATCGACTCCTGATCAGTCGGCGATTGCTTAGCTCTCTTAGATACTTCAAGTGTTTTTAAATCAAATCCATTCGAAACTGCATCTAATTACGAAACATGTCAAGTCGCATCTTAGATGTAAGTAACCACTGCCAAGTGCCAACCAATGAGGCTTAAAAGGGCAACACTTTTGTCTGGTCCATTATTCTTCGCTTAGAACAGTCGTTAGCTTGAATTATTTCAGAAAACATAAATGTGATAAAACACATTTAGCCTGATTATAACCTTTTAAAAGTACATATTCCCAAATAAATTTAAGTTTAAGATTAAATCTGTTTTTTTTTCGAAATTCCACTGGATGCTTCTCTGAAGGAAAGAATGTTCCCTAATTTCGGTGAAGTCGCATATAACGATGATGGTGATGCATGTTTCAGATCAAAGATTGGAAGCCATTTCTCTTAAACTTTGTTTCTATTATGGTCAAAATATTTAAATTGGATCAACACGTCAACAATGAATATAGTACATTTAGTAGCTATAATCAATTTATCTAACAAATGTAGCAACCCTATTAGTTGCTTGTCCAGACTGTCCTGTTGAACTGGACTTCATAATACCATAAACAAGTTTAACACGTTCGAAAAAACATTGCTCCCTTTCAAAATATTGTCATTAGATTGAAGACAACCAAACTGGACTGAGTATGCACTGCACAGGCATTGAAATCGTATGAAATTCCTTCATGTCAACGATGGAATGTCTTGATCAACAAAGATTGACTTCCCGTACAGTGACTACCTATTTGTCTACCAAACCTCTCAGAAGCTAAAAAGGAATTACATACGAATATAAAATAAACAATTTATAGCTGAATGACATTAAAGTGATCGAACCTTTGAAGCTATAAATTTGGAAGGGTGGTGGTGAGCAGTCAATTATGGAGTGACTTGTGTGTACATTTAAAAAATCAATTATGCCTCCGGCTCAATAACACATAATCATTGCACATCAGATGTATATTGTGTTGCTTGATACTATAGCTTAACGCATCAATTATAACAGATAACGAAAAGAATTTTTTAGGACAACAACTACGTTCGATATGAGGACGCCTACATGCATCGTAAACGAATGCATGAAGATCAACACGACTCGTCGACCAGGACCGAAAAAACAGTTCTTTATAGCCACATAGAAGAGGGTTACTTTTGACGTATTGTGGTAGACATGATCGTGAATTTTGATGGTGATATTTTCTGACAGAGAGTCGACCAAAGTAGAGTTTCACTTTTCACTCTCCTTTTTCCATGCCTGTGTTGATGCGCATTTTATGTATGAATCGGAGAATAGTGACGTGAGGAAGGGTAAGTCCAGAAAATAAGAGTTAGTGCGACAGAAGATATTTGACAAGATAAGAAGTTCCGGCTGAATCGGATGATAAGGATTCAAGGGAAAGAATTGAATGGTTACTGTGTTTGAATGAATCTGTGCAATATACAAACATGCATACTTCGTTATGAAAGCATAAGATAAGAATATCTCCAAACTGAATTCAATTAGATATAAATGAAATAATATATTTTAACTGCATTGCGAGCATTATCAAGTTCATACCAATTGTCGATATATGTTTTCAACTCTTCCTATGTAGAAAATCTTAACTTTAACATCAAGCAGGTAAGTGTTGAAATGGTCAGGTTTTCCATGAGAAAACCAGGCCTCACATTTCAAACCATAGCTCATCACTCATCAGACAACAGAGCCGTGTCGGTAGCAGTATCAGTTTCCGTGATTCGAACCCATACACTAATCCTGGCTATATTTATTTTTGAAACTCAACTCATTAATTAGCTTCGTAGAGTTACTCTAACGTTAGGGTCGGTTATCCAAAAATGCTACACTTTAAACTGATTAAGATAATAATTTATTTATCACTAGAAAAACAAGAGTTTCGCACTTGTTATAAAATTGAAGGATAGGATCATATGATAGATAGTATGTTATGCATTATTGCTCGAATATCCGAGTGAAAACAAGACGAGCAAATATTTTTTATCTTTTTGTCAACTTTCCTTCAGCGTTCTGACTCAGTATAGTAGTGTCTTCTTTTAAAAGTTTTCTTCGATTTAGCAATTTTCTCCTGAAACCGGTTAACTCTAACCTGTAAAATGCAGACTTTGCAGTTTTTAAAACCGAGTAATGTATACTTAAACATGAATACATAATAGAATACTCAGCCGCTATCAAACACAGACGAATCGTAAGTAACAAGAAAGATATGGAGAGTGAAAGGGGAGAAGAACAAGAGAACATCCAACTCTGAGAAAATGTGCCCTTCTGGATACTATTACTATTGCAATAACTGAGCTTTCAAGTGATATACACCCGAGATAAATACACATTTTATCTGCACCTTATACAAAATGGAACACAACAGAGGGTATATATATCTACCTATTGTATATATTTCCCACAGCTCATGACCATGTTCATTTAGGTGCTCCAATAAAATATATACACACAACTTGTCTATCTTTTGTATTTTCTACTGGTGCGAGTCAAGTGGAAGAGGTAATGTAGTGAGTCGTACAAGCTCAGTCACTGTCCCTTTTCTCTTCTGACTCGCATGCCTGGTTTCCCCATATCTGAAACATTGTCTTATCTGTAGTTTCCAGACCAAGCTTTTATCATCCATCCAATAGGCTGGCTATCTTCAATTTATCTTTATTTTGCAGACTTTTCCTTATCGTACAGTCATTAGAATATCTTAATATCCATCCGACTCGGAGCCAAACAGAAGTGAACTGATAACCAAACGCTGCTTCTGCTTTTCCCCATCTCTCTTTTTCGTCTTCATGCCAAAGTCTTTCCCCATTCCTCTTCGTCCCCGTTTCCCTCTTTCTCACGTGATGTGATGTATAAATAAAACAATACTGTTTGGCTGATGGAAGTATGCACAGTATCATAGAGGAGAAAGAGTATTGCTCCTCAGTATGACGACAATGATGGGACAACGGCAACTTGTTTTGTTTACAATGGATAATTCTCTGTTGACTACTCCTGCTTTAAACTGGCTGGAAAAACGACGTTAGCTTTAGATTTGTTGAGGAACACGCACATAAACACAAACATATAGCATTTTTACCTTTTTAATTGGAACCACCGTAATTATGTCATTCTGCCGTACCACCATCGCCTCCATAATCGGGCTCATGCCCATGTTCTTCAGCGGCCCTTCAGATTAGAAGCAGCACGAAATTTTCATTTTAAAAGAACCTTTTTTTACGCGTTTCGTATATTGACGAACATGCATGCAAACTAAAAACGAATCCATGTGTCTCTGAAATCTTCTTTTTTTCACGGGAATATTTTTCTGTTTGCTCCTTTCATTTGTTCTTTGTTCGCTTCACAATCTTCAGATATTTCATCATCTTGTGACAGGGTATCTTATCCATCGCTCCACAAAGCCTGTTTTTTATTCTCCATGCATACTTTTACTCTTCGTCATAAAATATTGCTTTTTAGGTAAAACGCAAAGCAGAGCATTTAGCATTAAAAATTCTCCTGAAACTAGATCAGCAGACCACTCCTTCCAAAACACACCAAAAATACACGAACCTATAAAAGTCTGAGTTATTTCTTATAATACGTGTAATATGGGTAAGAGTTTATTAATGTCCATATCTATCTATCTTGCCACAGCATAAAAAATCTCTTCGCTGCAATGGTTTTCTTCAAGGGAAAGATAAAAGTCAGATAAGAAAAGCTCTTCATCTGCCGAAGAACAGACTGATGGTGGCCCATATAAAGAGTAGGTATGTGTCTACATTCAAAGGAGTAAAACAACTCTACGGAAATCTACTTTCATCATCTTTTCATATACCACATACTGCTAAGAAAGTAGGAGCTTTTTATT